>PVJI01002012.1:0-157393 GCA_004026765.1 Micronycteris hirsuta
CGGCTCCCCGTGAGGCCCGAGTGACCCCTTCCCTCCGAAGCAGTCTCCCTACCGGTTGATCTTTCAGTTTTATGCGCAGTCCTGGTTTCCAATCTTCTCTACTCTGGAATACAACTGGGTGATCGCTCTGCTCCTCAGAAAATCGGCCCGATATCCCGCCAGTGGGCCGGAGAATAGCGATCACGCTTCTCCCTTCTCCACCGCCATCTTTTCTCATTTCCTACTCTATGTCTTTTGATTGGATCATTTAATTCATTTACGTTTAAGGTTATTATTGATAGGTACTTAATCATTGCCTTTTTTTTGTACCTGTGGTCCTCTCTCTCTCTCTTTTTCCTTCCTTTCCTTAAAGCAGTCACTTTAGCATCTCTTGCAGAGCTAGTTTGGTGGAGGTATATTCTTTTAGATTTCTTTTGTCTGGCAAGCTTCTTATTTGGTTATCTATCTTAATTGAGAGCTTTTCTGGGTAGAGTAGTCTTGGTTGCAGGCCTCTGGTTCTCATTACTTGGGATATTTCCTGCCATTCTCTTCTGGCTTTGAGTATTTTCATTGAGAAGACAGCTGATAACCTTATCGGGACTCCCTTGTATGTTACTTCCTGTTTCTAACTCACTGCCTTTAAGATTCTTTCTTTGTCTTGGAATTTTGCCATTTTAATGATGATGTGTCTTGAAGTGGGCCTGTTTGGGTTCCTTTTGATTGGGATTCTCTGTGTTTCCTGGATTTGTGTGACTTTTACTCTCTTCAGATTAGGGAAGTTTTCCATCATTACTTTTTTGAACAGATTTTCTATCTCTTGCTCTTCTTCTTCTCCTTCTGGTATCTCTATTATACGAATATTATTACGTTTCATGTCCTGTATTTCCCTTAATACCTCTTCATTCTTTCTGAGTCTCTTTTCCTGTTCTTGCTCATTTGGGGTGTTTTATTCTACCTTGTCCTCCAGCTTGCTGATCCGATCCTCTGCTTCATCGAGCCTGCTTTTATTCTTCTATGGTGTTCTTCAGTTCAGATATTGTATCCTTCATTTCCTCTTGGCCCTTTTGGATAGTTTCTATTTCCTTTTTCATGTTGACATAGTTTGCAATGAGTCCATTACAGTTTCCCTGTAGTTTCTGGTAATTTTCTGTGAGCTCATCGAGCTTCTTGAGCTTCTCGAGCCTCTTGAGCTTCCTGGTAACCAATGCTTTGAACTCACTATCTGATAGTTGGCTTGCCTCTGTTTTATTTATCATTCTTTCTGGGGCTTCCTCCTTTCCTTTCATTTGGGAATTGTTTCTTTGTCTTCCCATTGTTTGTGAGGCTCTTCTTGCTAGCCTCTGTTTCTTAAATTGATCTGTCAAGTTCTCTGGAGTATCGAAATTAATTTTGTGTCACCGTGTGTTTTTTGGGCTAACCCTTGTCTGGGTCTAGCTCTGTTCTCTTCACAACTCCAGGTTTTAATGTCTCACCTGTGGATAAAGAATAGAGGGGAATGAAGAATTAAAAAAAATAAATAATAAAAAATATAAAATATAGTAAAAAATATTAAAAAATAATAATAAAAAAGTAAGAAATAAAAAGAGGAGAAGACTAGGAATACTAAATGAAAGGAAGGAAGAAGGAATTAAAAAAAATAAAGGACAGATAGGAAGAAGGGTGGGGAAAACAAAAAACCAAACAAACAACCAAACAAACAAACAAAAAAAAAAACTTCTGCTGGCTGGCTTTAAAAGTGTCCAGCCGGTCCTGCTCCCCTGGTCCTCCTGTCTGCATCAGGCATCTGATCATTCAATTTCCCCTGTAATCTTGGTCACCAATCTTCATATATGCTGGAATACTGTTGGGTGTTTGCTCTGTTCCTCAGAAAATCGGCTAGGTGTTTCACTAGTGGGCAGGACGAAGTAGACTTTGTTCCCCCCTACCTCGCTGCCATTTTTTTCTCTCTCATTTGGGCCATTTTTTTTTTCACAGTGCGCCTGTTACTTTAAGGGGTGGAGCTTTAGGTGTTCACCAGGGCAGGGTCACCGACATCATTGTGTTGTGATGCTGTCTGTGGGGGCGGGGCCGGAGAAAACAATGGCAATTGCTCTGGTCTCCACGCCTCCCCAGCTACCCACAAGCAAGTTGGTCCCCTCTTTGCTGTCTCCAGGGAGAGTGGGCAAGCCTGCACAGTTCCAAGTCCCCGTGGGCCTCCCCAACGAACTCTCCTATGAGGCTGGGAGTTCCTCCCACCACCGCCTCAACCCCCACAGGTATTTTCAACTGGTGATTTGAGGCTTCATTTCCCTGCGTTGGTCGGCCAAGCAGTCTGTTCTGCCCCCCAGCTTCTTCCCCTGGTTTATCCGTGCACTAATGAGGGACTGCCTGGTCCACCAGTCTCAGCTCCGGCTTCACAGAGTGTGCCCGCTGCGCTTTGGCCAGGCACCCCTGCCACAGGCCTCTCTGGGCAGCTAGAGCGCTGTGGGCAGTGCTCCACAAACTGTGCCTCGCAGAGCACTCTCCACCCGGCTCCGCCCCACCTACCAGTCTGGATGAATGTGTCTTCTTTAACTTTTTGGTTGTCGGACTTCCACTCAGTTCAGTTTTGTCAGATCTGGCTGCCCTTGTTTTTTAAATTGCTTTTTTTCCTCTTTTGGTTGTGCGAGGAGGCACAGTGTGTCCACCTACACCTCCATCTTGGCCTTAAATGATAAAGAGATAATCTTAAATGCAGTGAGAGAAAAGCAGTTAGTTACCTACAGGAGCATCCTCATAAGACTGTATGCTGATTTCTCAGGAGAAACTTTGCAGGCTAGAAGGGATTGTCAAGAAATATTCAAAGTCTTGAAAATCGAGGACTAATAGCCAGGATTGCTCTATCGAGCAAAGCTATCATTTAGAATGAAGGGGAAGATAAAGTGCTTCCCAGACAAGAAAAAACTAAAGGAGTTCATCATCACCAAACCATTATTATATGAAATATTAAAGGAACTTATTTAAGAAAAAGATCAAAACCATGAACAATAAAATGGCAATAAATGCATGTCTATCAACAATTTAATCTAAAAACCAAACTAACCAAACAAGAACAGAGACAGAATCATAGAGATAGAGAGCATTTTGATGGTTGACAGATGGTTTTTAGGGAATGGGTGAAGAGGTGAGGGGATTAAGAAGTACAAATTGGTAGTTACAGAGTAGCCATGGGGATGTACAGTATGAAAAAT
Organism: Micronycteris hirsuta; assembly: GCA_004026765.1. Classification (NCBI taxonomy): domain Eukaryota; kingdom Metazoa; phylum Chordata; class Mammalia; order Chiroptera; family Phyllostomidae; genus Micronycteris; species Micronycteris hirsuta. Next base: position 3,189 of record PVJI01002012.1, read on the forward strand.
GGAGTAGCCAAAGAGCTTATATGCATGATCCATGGACATGAACAGTGGTGTGGGGATTGCCTGAGGGAATGGGGGGTAAAGGGACAAAAATTGGGACAACTGTAATAGAAAAATCAATTAAAATATATATATTTTTTATAAAGCAGTGGTGAAAGGGAAATCCTTGCTTTGTTTCTGACCTTAGCAGGAAAGCTTCATATTCTGTGCCATTAAGCTTGAGGTCAGTAACAAGGCTCTGTAGATGTTCTTTTTCAAGTTGAGGAAGTTCCATTCTATTCCTAGCCTGTTAAGAGTTTTTATCACGAATGAATGTTGGATATTGTTGAATGCTTCCTCTGCTCCTTTTGATATGATAATGTGATTTTCCTTCTTTAACCTTTAGAGGTGATAAATTACATTAATTAATTTTTTAATGTTGAGCGAGCCTTGCATAACTGGGAAAAATCCTAAACTCTCATGGTGTATAATTCATTTATGCATTGTTGAAATCAATCTTTTAATATTTTGTTGAGAATTTCTGCAGCTATGTTTATATGAGATATTGGTCTGTAATTTTCTTTTTTTTGTAATGTCTTTGTCTTGGTGTTAAGTGCTTTTATCATAGAATGAATTAGGAGGTACTCTGTTCTATCTTCTGGAAGAAACTGTAGAGAATAGATATAATTTTGTCATTAAATGTTTGGTAGAATTCAGCAGTAAGCCCACCTTCTAGGACTACTTTCTATTTTGGAAGGTTATTAGTTATCAATTCAATTTCCTTAATATATGTTGGCCTATTCAGCTTGTCTATTTCTTCTTATGTGACTTTTGGCAAATTATAGGCTTTCAAAGTCCATTTTATCTAGGTTATTAAATTTATAGGAATAGAGTTGTTCATAATATTCTTTTATTATGTTATTAATGACCACAGTTTCTGTAGTGGTCTCTTTCATTTCTGACAGAGTTGATTGTGTCTTCTCTATTTCTTTCTTAGTTAGCCTGGCTAAAAACTTATCAACTGTATTGATTTTTTTCAAAGAACCAACTTTTGATTTTGTTGATTTTCTCTATTGACTTCCTATTTTCAATCTCATTGATTTCTGCTCTGTTACTTCCACTGATATTTTTTCTAATTTATCATTGATTTATTTTTCTAGTTTTCTAAGGTGGAAGCTTAGATATTGATTTTAGATCTTTCTTATTTTTAATATATACATTCAATATTAAAAGTTCCCCTAACCACTAGTTTCATGGCATTCCACAAGTTTCAATATGCTGTATCTTCATATTCACTTAGTTCAAAATATTGAATAATTTTAAATTTTTCTTGGCATTACCTGCTTGATCCATGCTTTGTTTAGAAATGTGATATTTAATATCAAAGTATTGGGGACTTTAAAGCTATCTTTCAATTATTTATTTTTAGTATAACTCCATTGTGGTATGAGAGAAGACATTATATGATTTATATTTTTTAAATTTGTTAAGGTATCTTTTCTTGGAAAGAATGTGTCTATCACGGTGAATGTTTCATGTGACTTTGAGAAGAATGTGTAATCTTCTATTGGTGATGAAGTAGTTTATAGATGTCCATTTAATCCAATTGATTTTTGGTGATATTGAGTTCAACTATGTCTTTACTGATTTTCTGCTTGCAGTATATGTCCATTTATGGTAGAGAGGTGTTAAAAGTATTCAACTATGATTGGATTTATCCATTTCTCCTTGCAATTCTATCAGTTTCCAATTTATATATTTTTGATGTTCTGTTGTTGATGTATACATGTTAAGGATTGTTATGTTCTCTTTGAGTATTAACTTCTTTATCAGTATGTAATGCTTCTCTTTTTCCCTGATAATTTTCTTTGCTCTGAACTCTATTCTATCTAAAATTAATATAGCTACTCCTATCTTCTTTTGATTAGCATTACCCTTGTATACCTTTCACTATCCCTTTATTATTTTTACAGTGCACAGTCTTCTTTTCTTCATTTTTTATTTATTATTCTTTTTTGTTCAATTACAGTTGTCCCACCTCTTTCCCCTTACTTTTTATATCCCTTACTTTTTTTATATCCCTTTACTTTTAATCTATGTGTGCCTTTATAGGCAAGTTGTATTTTTAAATCCACTCTGATAAGTTCTGTCTTTAATTGGAGTATTAAGACCACAGACATTTAAAACCATTATTGAGACAGTTGGATTAGTATATACAATATTTGTTACTGATTTTTATTGGTTGGCCTTGTTCTTTCTTTCTATTTTTATCTTCAACCCTTTTTCTGCCACTTCTGGTTTTACTTGAGCATTTTATATGATTCCATGTTCTTTCCTTTCTTATCCTATCATTTATACTCTTTAAAAAAATTTACTGGTTGTCCTAGATTTGATTGCAATATACATTTAAAGCATATATAAAAATATTTTTTGAATGTATTCAAATATACAATATGGTATATATGTATATTTAAATACATTTTTGCTATTATTTTGAACAAATTCATCTCTTAGAGTAATTGAAAATAATAAGTTTTTTATTTTACATTCACTTTTTCATTTTCTGATGTTCTCTATTTTGATATACAGATTGAAGTTTCCAGCATATATAATTTTTCTTTTCTCTGAAGGATTTCTTATAACATTTGTTTTTTATATACAATTACAGTAGACACACAATATTATATTAGTTTCAGGTGTAGTAAATAGTAATTAAGCATTTATATAACTTGCAAAGTGATCACCCTGATAGTCTAGTACCCATCTGACACTCTACATACCTATTGTAAATTATTGACTGTACTCCTTATATTGTAGCCTACATTCTCATGACTATTTTTATAACTGGCAATCTGTACATCTTAATTCCTTCCTGTTTTTCACACCCTCCTTTCAACCCTCAAGCCCTCCTGGTAATCATCAAAATGTTCTCTGTATGAATTTTTTTATTTGTTTATTTCCTTTTTTACATTCCACACATGAATGAAATGATATGGAATTTGTCTTTCTCTGAGTTATTTCACTTAGCATAATACCTATGGCTTTGTAATATTCCATTGTATATATGTACCACATCTTCTTTATCCATTTGTCTATCAATGACCACTTAGGTTGCTTTCATATCTTTGCTATTGCACACAACACTGCAAAAATCGGTCCATCTGTCTTTTTAAATTAGTATCTTGGGATTCCTCAGATAAATACCTAACAGTGGAATTGCTGGATCATATGGTAGTTCTATCTCTAATCTTTTGGGAAATCCTATGTTTTCCATAGTGGCTGTGCCATTTTATATCCCCCAACAATGCAGGAGGGTTCCTTTTCTCCAAATCCTCACCAAAATGTATTGTTTGTTGATCTATTGATAATATCCATTCTGACAAGTGTGAGCTCATTATGGTTTTAATTTGTTTTTCCCTGATAATTAGTGATGTTGAAAAATCTTTTATTATGTCTGTTGGCCATATTCTCTTTGGAGAAATGTCAATTCAAGACTTCTGTCCATTTTTTTTAACCAACTGCTTGGGTTTTGGGGTGTTATATTATTTGATGTAACATTAGTGAATATATTCTTCCATTCAGTAGGTTGTCTTTTCATTTTATTGATGGTTTTCTTCACTGTGCAAAAACTCTTCAGTTTGATGTGGTCTCATTTGTTTTTTTTCTGGGTTTTTTTTTTTTTTTTTGGCCCAAATAGATATACAGACTCCAGAAGAAATAACTGGACTGGTTATAACTGGACTAGTTAGAAATAACTAGTGTGGTTGGCAGGGTATGTGAATGTCCCACATGAGATGGACAGCAATTTGAACATTTCACCTAAAATGACATATGGTGTGTTTGAGTGTGATATTGTTCTCTTACATGCTTATGATTTTGTAATAAAATATTTTTATGTAATTAAAAAGGGATGTTTCTTGTGCTGCTCTCACTCTCTCTCTTTCTCTCTCCATGTATATATATACACACTTATACATATGTACATATACATATATGTAAACATATATAATACTAGCAATCCATATATATATGGATTACTAACCATAATATGTATGTGTGTGTATGTACACACACACACACACACACACACACACACACACACACATATATATATATATATAAAAGCAATGAGAAAGACTTTAAATTTAGGTGCACTTATGTTGGGGGCACAAATGTTTACAAAGGTTATACTCTCTTGTTGAACTTATCCCTCTACCAGTATGTAATATTCTTCTTTGTCTATTATTATTGTCTTTTTTAGGGTATATTTTATCTAAGTATTGCTACTCCAGCTTTTTGTTTCTCTTTCATGAAATATATTTTTCCATCTCTTTAATTTCAGTCTATGTGTGTCTTTCAATAGGAAGCGGGTCTCTTGTAGGCAGCACATGCATGGGTCTTGTTTTCTGATCCACTCAGCCACCCTATGTTTTTTTTTGTTATTTTTATACCCTTTATTTTTTTTAATTTTTCATTGAATTTATTGGAGTGACATTATTGGTTCATAAAATTACATAGGTTTCCAGCTCACAAGGCTATAATACATCATCCATGTATTGCATTGTATATTTACCACTCAAAGTCAAATCTCATATTGTCACTGCATATTTGACCCACTTTACCCTTTACTACCTCCTCCCCATACCTTCCTTCTGGTAACCACCATACTATTGTCTGTGTCTATGAGTTTTTGTTTGTTTGTCCTCTTTGTTCATTTGTTGCTTTCAGTTTTATATCCCACATATGAGTGAAATTATATGGTTCTTGACTTATTTGTCAGGCTTATTTCACTTAGCATGATATTTTCAAGATCCATTCATGTTGTCACAAATGACAGTATTTTATCTCCTCTTATAACTGAGTAGTATTCCATTGTATATATGTACCACATCTTTATACAATCCTCAAAGGAAACCCTCTGGCTTTTTTTATGTCTTGGCCACAGTGAAAAATGCTGCAATGAATATAAGAGTACACATATCTTTACAAATAAATGTTTTCAAACTTTTTGGATAAATACCGATAAGAGAGGTTGCTGGGTCATATGGTTACTTTACTCTTAATTTTTGGAGGACCCCTAACACTATCTTCCATAGTGATCATACCAGTTTACATTCACACCAGTACTGGATGGGGGTTCCTTTTTCTCCAAAATTTCTCTAACACTTGTTATTACTTGTCTTATTGACAACCTTTCTAACATGTATGAGAGGGTATCTCATTGTAGTTTTGATTTCCATTTCATTAATGGCTAGTGACATGGGCATCTTTTCATATATTTGTTGGCCATTTGTATGTTTTCTTGAATATTAATCCCCTATCAAAGGTGTTGTTTGCAAATATCTTCTCCCATTTGGTTGGTTGCCTTTATGTTTTGTTGATGGTTTCTTTTGCTGTGCAGAAGCTTTTCAGTTTGATATTGTCCTATTTATTTACTTTTGCTTTTACTTCCCTTACTTTTTAGGTAAAATTCATAAAATCCTTTTCAATTTTGCCAGCATCATTTATTAAGAAGTCTTTCTTTTCTCTGTTATATGTTTTTGCCTCCTTTGTCAAAAATTATTTGCCCTTATACATGTGGGTTTATTTCTGGACTTTTATTCCTGTTCCATTGTTCTGTGTTTCTGTTATCCTGCCAATACCATACTGTTTTGGCAACAATACCATATTGTTGCTTTGTAGTATAATTTGAAGTCAGGAAGTGTGATACTTCTGGGTTTGCTATTTGTTCTCAGGGTTTCTTTGTCTATTTGGGATTTTTTGTGGTTCCATACAAATCTGATAATTTGTTCTATTTCTTCATAAGTAATTGTTCTATTTCTTCAAAAACACCACTGTGATTTTGATGGGGATTGCATTAAATTTGCATATTGCTTTGGGTAATATTGTCATTTTAACTATGTTGATTCTTCCAATTCATAAACATGGAATATCTTTCATTTCTTAGATTAGGAACAAAACAAGGATGTTTGCTCTCACCACGCTTATTCATCATATTACTGAAAGTCCTAGCTAGAGCAATTAGGCAAGAGAAAGAAATAAAAGGCACTGAAATTAGGAAAGAAGAAATAAAATTATCACTTGTTGCAGATGACATGATTCTTTACCTAGAAAACCCTAAAAACTCTACCAAAAAACTATTAGAAACAATAAACAAATACAATAAAGGTGCAGAATATAAAGTCAATGTACAAAAAATCATTGCATTCCTATATACTAACAATTACATTTCAGAAAAAGAAATAAAACAATTCCTTTGCAATTGCATCAAAAAGAATGAAATACCTTAGAATATACCTAACAAAAATGTAAAGGACTTATACACCTGAAAACTACAAGACATTTTTAAAAGAAACTGAAGAACACCATAAGTCTTTTGATTGGAGCACTTAATCCACTTTACTTAAGGTAATTATTAATTGATATATAGTTAATTGCAATTTTATCATTCATATTTTAATCTTTTTTCTTCTTTTTCCTCTTAAAGAAGTGCCTTTAACATTTCTTAGCATTTCTGTAATACTGGTTTCTTATCTAGAAAGCTCTTTATCAGTCCTTTGATTCTAAATGATAGCCATGCTAGGTAGATTAATCTTAGTTGTAGGTCTCTGCTTTCATTACTTTAAATATTTATTTTATTTTATTTTTTTAAAGATTTTATTTATTTTTAGAGAGAGGAGAAGGGAGGGAGACAGAGAAGGAGAGAAATAGCAATGTATGGTTGCCTCTCACATGGCCCTCACAGGGGACCTGGCCCACAACCCAGGCATGTGCCCTGACTGGGAATTGAACCGGGACCGTCTGGTTCCCAGCCCACGCTCAATCCACTGAGCTACACCAGCCACGGCTATTTTATTTTATTTTTTTTTAATATTTTTTATTGGGGGTGGGACGGGAGGGGAAGGGGGGGAGGGGAGAGGCTGCAAATAACTGTAATTAAACAAAAAAATTAATTAAAAAAATATTCATGCAAAAAATATATATATATATATTTTTTATTGGTCCCTGCTGGTGTGGCTCAGTGGATTGAGTGACAGCCTATGAAACAAAGGGTAGCCAGTTTGATTCCCAGTCAGGGCACATGTCTACATTGCAGGCCAGGTATCCTATAGGGGGCGTGTGAGAAGCAACCACACATACATATAATTGATTATGCTATTACAGTTGTCCTGTTTTTCCCCCCTTTGCCCCCCTCCACCTAACACCCCCTACTCCCTCAGATCACCCCCAACCTTTGTTCATGTCCATGGGCCATGTGTGTAAGTTCTTTGGCTAATCCCTGTCCTACACTGTACTTTACACCCCCATGACTGTTCTGTAACTACCTATTTGTATTTCTTTTTTTTTTAATTTTTTAAAATTACTTTATTGTTGTTCATTTACAGTTGTCTGCATTTTTCCCCCACCACATCCCCCAACCGCAGCCAAACCCACCTCTCCCCCTTGCTTCCACCCTCTCCCTTGGTTTTGTCCTTGTGTCCTTTATAGTAGTTCCTGTAAACCCTTCCCCTCATTGTCCCCTCCCCCGTCCCTTCTGGTTACTGTCGGATTGTTCTTAATTTCAATGTCTCTGGTTATATTTTGCTTGCTTTTTTCTTTTGCTGAGTATGTTCTTATATAAATCCCTTTAACATTTCATATAATAAAGGCTGGGTGATGAAGAACTCCTTGAACTTGACCTTATCTGAGAAGCACTTTATCTGTCTTTCCATTCTAAATGAGAGTTTAGCTGGATAGAGTATTCTTGGATGTAGGTCCTTGCCTTTCATGACTTGGAATACTTCTCTCCAGCCCCTTCTTGCCTGAAAGGTCTCTTTTGAGAAGTCAGTTGAGTCTTATGGGAATTCCTGTGTAGGTAACTGTCTCCGTTTCTCTTGCTGCTTCTAGGATTCTCTCCTTATTTTTAATATTGGGTAATGTAATCATGATGTGTCTTGGTGTGTTCCTCTTTGGGTCCAACTTCTTTGGGACTCTCTGAGCTTCCTGGACTTCCTTAAAGTCTATTTCCTTCACCAGCTTGGGGAAGTTCTCCTTCATTATTTGTTCAAATAAGTTTTCAATCCCTTGGTCTTCCTCTTCTCCTCTGGCACCCCTATGACTCGGATGTTGAGACGTTTAAAGATGTCCTGAAGGTTCCTAAGTCTCTCCTCAGTTTTTTGAATTCTTGTTTCTTCATTCTTTTCTGATTGGATGTTTTTTTCTTTCTGCTGGTCCACTCCATTGATTTGAGTCCCAGTTTCCTTCTCATCCCTATTGGTTCCCTGTATATTTCCCCTCATTTCCTTTATATTATCCTTCATTTGTTCAAGTAATTGTGACAATTTTTCATCGAATTCTGTGAGCATCCTGATTACCAGTGCTTTGAACTGTGCATCTGATAGGTTGGCTATTTCTTTATCAGTTAGTTGTATTTTTTCTGGAGCTTTGATGTGTTCTTTCATTTGGGCCATTTTTTTCTCAGTGCGCCTGTTACTTTAAGGGGCGGAACCTTAGTTGTTCACCAGGGTGGGTCAACTCACATCGTCGCTATTTTGTGACACTGTCTGTGGGGGCAGGGTAACCCTCATCGTTGTGTTGTGATGCAGCCTGTGGGGGCGGGTCTTGAGAGAACAATGGTGCTTGCTCCACTCTCTACATTGCTACCCACAAGCAAGTTGGGCCCCCCTGCACTGGATCCAGGGTGAGTGGGCGGGTCTGCACAGTTCCAAGTCCCTGTGGGTCTCCCCAAGGAACTCTCCTGTGAGGCCAGGAGTTCCTTCTTCCACAGCCTCAGCCCCCACAGGCGCCCTCAATTGGTGGTTTGAGGTCTTATTTCACGGAGTTGGTGGGTTGCTGCTCGGTCTGCTCCGCTCCCAACTTTTTCTACAAGTTTATCTGCACGTGAATGAGGGACCTCCAAGTCCACCAATCTCGGCCCCGCTGGGTCCGGGTGGGCCGGGTGCTGGCCGCGTTTTGGTCAGGCACGCCTGCCACAGGTCTCTCCTGGAAGCTGCTGCGCTGCCAGTACCACTCCACAAACAGCCGTCCTTCCTTGTGCTCACCGCCTGGCTCCACCCCGCTTACCAGTCTGGATGAATGTGTCTTCTTTAACTCCTTGGTTGTCGGACTTCCACTAAGTTCAATTTTCTGTCAGATCTGGCTGTTTTTGTTTATTTAAATTGCTGTTTTTCCTCTTTTGGTTGTGTGAGGAGGCACAGTGTATCTACCTATGCCTCCATCTTGCCGGAAGTCTTCTACTTTGAATATTTTGTGCTAATCCCTTCTGGCCTGCAAAGTTTCTGTTGAAAAATCAGCTAACAGTCTTATGGAAGCTTCCTTGTAGGTAACTAAATGCCTTTCTCTTGCTGCTTTTCAGATTCTCTTTTTATCTTTAACCTTTAGCATTTTAATTATGATGTGTCTTGGTATGGGCCTCTTTGGATTCATCTTGTTTGGGACTCTCTGTGTTTCCTTCATGAGGACAGGGAAGTTGTCCATCATTATTTCTTGAAATAGGTTTTCAATTCCTTGCTCTTTCTACTCTTTCTGGGATTCCTATGATGCAAATGCTGGTATGCTTGATGTTGACCCAAAGGTTGCTTAAACTATCCTATTTTAGAAAGATTTTTGTTTTGTTTTGCTGTTCCAACTGTGTATGCTCTACTATCTTGTCTTCCGTATTGCTGCTTCAATCCTCCAATGCATCTAATTGTTATTGACGCTATTGTATATTCTTCATTTCAGTTATTGTATTCTTCATTTATGACTGGTTCTTTTTTTATGTTTTCCATCTACATTTTTATGTTGCCTATCTCTTTGTTAAAGTTCTCACTGAATTCATCTACTCTTCCTCTAAGTTCATTAAGCATCCTTATAACCAATGTTTTGAACTCTGCATCAGGCAGAGTGCTCATTTCAATTCATTTCTTTTCTGGAGTTTTGTCCTGTTCTTTCACTTGGGACATGTTTCTTTGTCTTCTCATTTTGGCTACCTCCTTGTGTTTTCTTTTCTTTCCTTTTTCTTTTTTGGTATGTATTAGATAGATCTACTATGTCTCCCAATCTTAGCAGAGTAGATTTTTGTTGTAATTGTCCTGTGGAGCCCCATGGCACAGTCTCCCTGGTCAACTAAGCAGGGTGATACAGGGGTGTCCCTGAGTGTACTGTTTGTGCAATCTTTTGTAGTTGAGTGTTGACTGTTGTTGGGACATCAGTGGAAAGGATTGACCCTCAAGCTCACTGGCTATGAAGAATGGGTGTAATTACAGCAGACAAGCTGTTGTGTGTGGGATGACCCCATGAAATAGGATTTGCTTTAGCAAGCCTCTGGTGCCTGCTGAGCCTACCTTTGCATGTTTCATTTATGGTGCTAATTGGTTGGTTATCTGGTGTAGTCTGAAGCCAGGCATCAGGTGGGTCGTAGGGCCTCTTGGAAGAGGATCTGATGGCAGGCCAAGGTCAACTGCTGCCTATCTCTGGTCTGGAACCACCTGATAGAAGCTGCAAAACAATCTTCAGATGGTTGCCACCTGTGCTTGGCTTGAATGCTTGGGAGAGGTAAGCTGAAAACTAAGGACAGCCACCATTAGTGCTGGGCTTTAGGCTGCTGGTAAGAAGTACAGGACACACCAAGGCTAGAAGCTGCTTTTTAGGGTTTGTGGAGCTTTGAGAGATTTTAGAAAAGTCCACATAGCAAAGCAAGAGAGACCATTAGCATGGAAAGCTGCTAGAAGACACCAAAGGCTGAGTAGTCAAGGCGGGGACTCAGGGAGTTACCATGACAGTCTACTGACAACAAATCAAATTCTCTCATTTTTTTGTGTGTGAAAGCCTTTCATTTTCTTTCACCTTTGAAAGATAAATTTACAGGGTACAGAATTGTAGGTTAGTGAGGGTCTTTATTTTCTTAACACTTTAAATATTTTACCACACTCTCTATGGTTAATTTTTGTCTTTGGTTCACTGTAGGCAAAGTGTTTTGTTTTGTTTTTTTTAATCTGGTTTTCTTCAACATTTTTTACTATCTTACATTTCCTGAAAATTGAATATGATATGCCTAGGTATAGGTTTCTTTGAATTCATCCTGCTTGGTGTTTCTCTGAGTTTTCTGGTTTGTTGTTTGATGTCTGACATTAATTTAGGGGAAATATTGCTTCTGTTCTTTACTGTCTTTCTTCTCCTTCTGGTATTCTCATTATGTGTATGTTATGCCTTTTGTAGTTGTCTCACAGTTCTTGGGTATTCTGTTCTCTTTTTGTCAAAGGCATTCTTTATTTCTGTAACTGTTTTTGGTATCTAGTATTATTTTGTATTCTCTTTTAAAATTTTCATTTTTCTTCTTACAGTGGCCAATTAATTTTGTGTGTTGTCTACTTTTTCTGTTAAAGCCCTAGGCATATTAATCATAGTTTTTAAATTCCTGCTCTTATAATTCTAATACGCCTGTCTAATCTGACTCTTGTTCTGATGCTTGCTTTTTCTCTTCAAACTTTGTTTTTTTACTTTAAATATGCCTTTTAATTTTTTGTTGAAGTGTTACTATCATGTGCTGGGTAAAGAGACTGCAGTAAATAGGTTTTTACTGATATGGTAATAAGAAGGGGGTATGAAACAGTCTATAAACAGTCTATAATTAGGTTGCAATCTTTCACTAAGCTTGTGCATCTGGACTGTGAACTGTACAAGTACTTCTCAGGTTTTTCTCCCAGCACTTATTTGGGGGCAGGATGGTTTCAGTTACTAGACTTCGGTATTTACTTTACCTCATGTGGAGGCCTAGAGCTGGCTGATGTTGAGTACTTCCCTTGCCCAGATCTGATAAAATCTCAGTAAGTTAGGCTCTGATAAAAGAATTTCTACCAAAGGCAGGCCTTGTTAAGAACAGGGAGTTCCGGTGTATTTCAAAATGTTTTCTTTTCCCCATCCTCCCTGCCAAAGCACATGGGGAATTTTTCCTAATATCACTCTGAAGACCTAACAGAACTTTTGGAGGTAAAATAAAAATGTAAGAGTCCCTCATATGATTGCAGCTCCCTGGAGTTTTTAACTCTCAGATATGAGAATTCTTTTCACATGTATGAAGGAAGTGAAGCCCTGGGAATCATGTGTGTGAGCAAAGTCTCCGCGTGATTAAACCTCCCAAGTCGGCATGCACAAATTCATATTTGTGGAAAAAAATTATTTGTAGGGGGATTTGGCTAACATATTTCTTAAAGATTTACTGCCTTGCTGCGTCTCTCCCCCCTGGATCTAGGGGCTTATGCTAATGAATGCCCAGGCTTTTTCCTGCCACAATGTTTGTGGTTCTGGAATAAACAGCCCTAGCTAGCTTGCCCTCAATTTACATATCTACCCCTTTGGCATACCGACCCCGGTCCTGTCTACCACCGGACCTGAATATACAATCTATGCATAAGTTAATGAAGACCAATCTGATGCTCTGTGCCCCGAATCTTCAATAAAAACCCCTGGACCCGAGGCTCAGGGCTCTCTCCCATAAGATGAGGGGGAAGCCTCATGGTCCCGGATCACTTTTCCTGCGTATTTGGTGTGAGAATGAGTGATTATGGGAAAATAAATGCACCAGTAAATTGGTCAGGTTCTGTCATCACCAGTAACACCTAAGTAGTTACTCCTGGGAACCCAACGAAATCCATGAAATTCATGTAAGGCGATGATTTTTAAAATTGAATATGGAACTTTATAAAAAGCAACCAGGAAAACTTCTGTAAATGAACCAGGTTATTAAGTTAGCTTTAAAATAATGAACATCAATTTTCAACCTCTTTAAGCTATTGTATATCAAAGAATGTGATGAATGTTGCAATATCAGTTTTTACTCTGGTGTTAAAAAAACATTATTCTCTGTAGATGTTGCAACATAAAACAAAAATGCTTTTATTACCAGAAGCCATGATGTGACAGGCCTGATAAATGCAAGTTTAAGATTTCTTTGGGTTTTGGCATCCCTTCACACTTATTTTTGAAATACTAATAGATTCTGTGGGTTTGACTAGCCATCATTTAAGAGTGTCATTTAGCCTAAAATGACGGAAAAGTAAAATGTTCTTAAATGTCCAATTTTTCTTTTTTCCGTGACTGAGTTTCTAATGACTAAGAGTAATATCTTTTATTCATGTTCTCTGAGTGATGAAACTGTCATTGCGAAATGATGAATATCAAGCAGAGATATTTTCATTTAACACTCTTGAAAAAAACTTTAACAGGAACCTGGCTACCATGGAGTTTTTTTTGTTGTTGTTATTTGTTTCTTTGTTTGTTTTCCAACTAAATGGGCCTTACATAGCTCTCATGTAAAACCTAAATGTGTTATATGAAGCCTGCTACAAATGGGTTGACTTATACGCTAATTAATACATTGAAGGCCAAAGCATAATTTTAGTGTTTTTTCCTACACAAGGGAAGTTTCTAGAATGATGACAATTAAGGACCTACATGTAAATAGTTAACAAAACAAATCCATTGCTTTCCAAGCAGGATTTTCTTTTAAAGTTATAAACACCACACAATAGCCACATTAGGGATCTCTGGGCTGGTTACCATGAATTTTGAAATGCAAATAACCAGCACAGATCCCTCGGGGTGTCTTGGAGGTTGAAATTTAACTAACTCAATATTTTGACTTGCCTTTTGGCAAAAAACTTTTTTTTTCTCACAAGCATTTCTAAAGAAACCTTAAACATTTCAAAGCTTGCACAAAAAAATCTTATCACTGTTGAAACTTTTTAAAATACTTTTGATTTTTATTGTTGTTCAAGTAGTTTTCCGTCTTTTCCTCCCACCCCTCCCCACAACCCCAGACTTCCCCAGTTCCCTTGCCTATTTTCACCCCATCTTGGTTTTGTCCATGTGTCCTTTATAGTTGTTCCTGTAAAACCTTCACCCTTTCTCCCCATTATCCCCTCCCCTCTCCCTTCTGGTTACTGTCAGCTTCTTCCCAATTTCAATGTCTTTGGTTATATTTTGCTTGCTTGTTTTTTTAAATATATTTTATTGATTATGCTATTACAGTTGTCCCATTTTTCCCCCCTTTATTCCCCTCCACCCCACATCCCACCCAGTCCCTGCCTTTTAGTTTTTGTCCATGGGTCGTAGACATAAGTTCTTTGGCTTCTACATTTCCTATACTATTCTTAATCTCCCACTGTCTGTTTTCTACCTAATGCTTATACTACTTTTTCTCTGTGCTTTTTCCTCCTCTCTCCCCCTCCCAATTCCCTATTGATATCCCTTCATACCTTATATAAATCCTTTTAACATTTCATATAATAAAGGCTGGGTGATGATGAACTCCTTGAACTTGACCTTATCTGAGAAGCACTTTTTCTGCCCTTCCATTCTAAATGAAAGCTTTGCTGGATAGAGTATTCTTGGATGTAGGTCCTTGCCTTTCATGACTTGGAATACTTCTTTCCAGCCCCTTCTTGCTTGGAAGCTCTCCTTTGAGAAATCAGCTGACAATCTCATGGGAATTCCTTTGTAGGTAACTGTCTCCTTTTCTCTTGCTGCTTCTAAAATTCTGTCCTTATTTTTAATCTTGGGTAGTGCAATTATGATGTGCCTTGGTGTGTTCCTCTTTGGGTCCAATTTCTTTGGGATTCTCTGAGCTTCCTGGACTTTCTGAAAGTCTATTACCTTCACCAGCTTGGGGAGGTCCTCCTCCATTATTTGTTCAAATAAGTTTTCAATGTGTTGCTCTTCCTCTTCTCCTTCTGGCACCCCTATAATTTGGATATTAGAATGTTTAAAGATGTCCTAGAAGTTTCTAAGCCTTTCCTCATTTGTTTGAATTCTTGTTTCTTCATTCTTTTCGGTTTGGGTGTTTTTTTCTTTCTGCTGGTCCACACTGTTGATTCGAGTCCCAATTTCCTTCCCATCCCTATTGGTTCCCTGCACATTTCCCCTCATTTCCTTTAGCATATCCTTCATTTGTTCATCTAATTTGTGAACAAATTTAACCAATTCTGTGAGCATCCTGATTACCAGTGTTTTAAAGTGTGCAGCTGATAGGTTAGCTATCTCTTCATGGTTTAATTGTATTTTTATGGGAGCTTTGATCTGCTCTTTCATTTGGGCCATTTTTTTTTTCGGCATACCTGTTACTTTAAGGGGCGGGGCCTTAGGTGTTTACCAGGGTGGGGCAACCCAGGTTTAGATGCTGCCTGTGGGTGTGGGGACTGCTAGAACAATAGTGCTTTTCTCTGCTCTCCAAGCTTCCCGTTACCCACAAGCAAGTTGGGCCCTACTGTGCTGGCTCTGGGGTGGGTGGGTGGACTTGTGTAGTTCCAAGTCCCTGTGGGTATCTCCAATGAACTCTCCTGTGAGGCTGGGAGTTTTGCTGCCACCTCAACCCCCACAGGTATTTTTAATCAGTGGTTTGAGGCTTTATTTCCCTGCAATGATAGGTTGTGCAGTCTGCTCCGCTCCCCAACTTTTTCTCCCAGCTTATCTGCACTCGAATGAGGGACCACCTGGTCCACCAGTCTCAGCCCCACTGGGTCCAGGTCGGCCAGCTGCAGGTTTCTCTGAGTGCACCAGCTGCATTTTGGCCAGGTGCGCCTGCCGCGGGTCTCACTGGGCAGCTGTAGTGTTGCCGGTACCGCCCCACAAACTGCAGTCTCGCCTGCGTGTTCTCTGCATGTTCTCTGTCTAGATGAACATGTCTTCTTTAACTCCTTTGTTGTCGGACTTCCACTCAGTTCGATTTTCTGTCAGTTCTGGTTGTTTTCGTTTTTTAAATTGTTGTTTTTCCACTTTTGGTTGTGCGAGAGGGCACAGTTTGTCTGCCTACGCCTCCATCTTGGCCAGACAATCCTTTGTATTTCTGGGGTATCAGTTATTATCTCTCCTCTTTCATTTCTGATTGTGTTTATTTGGGTCCTGTCTCTTTTTTTCTTGATGACTCTGCTTAAAGGCCTGTCAATTTTGTTTATCTTTTCAAAGAACCATCTCCTAGACTTATTGATCCTTAGAATTGTGCTTTTAGTTTCATGTCATTTATTTCTGCTCTGATGTTTGTTATTTCCTTCCTTCTACTTCCTCTGGGCTGACTTTGTTGGTGTTCTTCAAGTTATTGTAGGTGTAGGATTTGGTTGTTTATTTTAAATGTTTCTATCTGTTTTTAGGTAGGCCTGTATTGCTATGAACTTCCCTCTCAGGACTGCCTTCGCTGTGTCCCATAAGTTTTGGATTGTTGTGAGTTCATTTTCATTTCTTTCCAGAAACTTTGATTTCTTCCTTGATGTCATTCTTGACCCATTCATTGTTGAATAACATGCTATTCAATCTCCATGAGTTTGAGTGTTTTTCAGTTTTTCCCTTGAGGTTGGATTCTAGTTTCAGTCCCTTGTGGTCAGAGAAAATGCTTGCTATGATTTCAATTTTCTTGAATTTGTTTTTTTTATATTACTTTATTGTTGTTCAATTACACTTGTCTGCATTCTCTGCCCTCCCCTACTCCCACCCCCTCCAAAACAACCTCCCTCCCCTGCTTCCATCCTCCCCCTTGGTTCGGTCCATGTGTCCTCTATAGTGGTTCCTGAAAACCCTTCTCCCCATAGTTCCCTCCCCCAACACCTCTGGCTGTTGTTAGATTGTTCTTAATTTCAATGTCTCTCATTATGTTTTTCTTGCTCTTTTCTTTTGTTGATTATACTCCAGTTAAAGGTGAGATCATATGATATTTGTCCCTCACCGGCTGGCTTATTTCACTTAACATAAAGCTCTCCAGTTCTATCCATGCTGTTGCAAATGGTATAAGCTCCTTCTTTCTCTCTGCTGCGTAGAATTCCATTGTGTAAATGTACCATAGTTTCTTGATCCACTCATTTGTAGACAGGCACTTAGGTTGTTTCCAACACTTAGGTACTATAAATTGTGCTGCTATGAACATTGGAGTGCATAGGTTCTTTTGAATTGGTGTTTCAGGGCTCTTAGGGTATAATCCCAGCAGTGGAATTGCTGAGTCCAAAGGCAGTTCCATTTTTTGTTTTCTGAGGAAATTCCATACTGTTTTCCACAGTGGCTGCACCAGTCTGCATTCCCACCAACAGTGCACTAGGGTTCCCTTTTCTCCACATACCCTCCAACAGTTATCTGTTGCTTTGTTGATGATGGCCATTCTGACTGGTGTGAGGTGGTATCTCATCGTGGTTTTAATTTGCATCTCTCTGATGGCTAATGACGTAGAACATCTTTTCATAAGTCTCTGGGCCCTCTGTATGTCCTCTTTCGAGAAGTGTCTGTTCAATTCTTTTGCCCATTTTTTAATTGGGTTTTTTGTCTTCCTGGAGTGGAGTCATATGAGTTCTTTATATATTTCGGAGATCAAACCCTTGTCTGAGGTATCATTGGCAAATATATTTTCCCATACAGTTGGTTCTCTTTTTATTTTAATACTGTTTTCTTTAGCCCCACGGAAGCTCTTTATTTTGATGAGGTCCCATTTGTTTATTCTTTCCTTTATGTCCCTTACTCTAGGGGACATATCATTGAAGATGTTGCTGCATGGAATGTCTGAGATTTCCTACTGATATTTTCCTCTAGGACTTTTATGGTGTCATGACTTATATTTAAGTCTTTTATCCACTTTGAATTTATTTTTGTGTATGGTGTAAGTTGGTGCTCAAGTTTCATTTTGTTTTGCATGTAGTCATCCAGATTTCCAAACAGCATTTATTGAAGAGGCTATTTTTATTCCATTTTATGTTTCTGCCCCCTTGGTCAAAGATTAATTGCCCATAGAGACTTAAGTTTATTTCTGGGCTCTCTATTCTGTTCCATTGGTCTACCTGTCTGTTTTTATGCCAGTACCAAGCTGTTTTGATTACAGTGGCCTTGTAATACAGTTTGATATCAGGTATTGTGATTCCTCCTACTTTGTTCTTCTTTCTCTAAATTGCAACTGATATTCAGGGTCATTTATGGTTCCATATAAATTTTTGAAATTTTGTTCTATATCCGTGAAATATGCCATTGCTACTTTAGTAGGGATTGCATTGAATCTATAAATTGCTTTGGGTAGTATGGCCATTTTGATGATGTTGATTCTTTCAATCCATGAGCACAGTATATGTTTCCATTTGTTTGTGTCTTCCATGATTTCTTTCTTCAGCGATGTGTAGTTTTCTGAGTACATGTCTTTTATCTCATTGGTTAGGTTTATTCGTAGGTATTTTATTTTTCTTGTTGATCTATCCAATGGGATTATTTTCCTGATTTCTGCTCCTGATATTTCACTGTTGGAATACAAAAATGCCTTTGAGTTCTGGATATTGACTCTGTATCCTGCTGTTTTGCCAAATTCAATTATTAGGTTGAGTAGTTTCTTGGCGGAGTCTATAGGATTTTCTATGTATACTATCACATTATCTGCAAACAATGAGAGTTTTGTTTCCTCCTTTCCAATTTGGATGCCTTTTATTTCCTTTTCTTGTCTGATTTCTGTGGCTAAAACTTCCAGTACTATGTTGAATAGAAATGGTGATAGTGGACAACCATATCTTGTTCCAGATCTTAGTAGGAAAGATTTTAGTTTTTGACCATTAAGCATAATGTTGGCTGTAGGTCTCTAATTAATGGCCTTTATTATGTTGAGGAATGCTCCCTCTATTCCTACTTTGCTGAGTGTTTTTATCATAAATGGGTGCTGTACCTTATCAAATGCTTTTTCTGCATCTATTGATATGATCATGTGATTTTTGTCTTTGCTTTTGTTTATGTGATGTATTACATTTATTGTTTTGCGAATATTGTACCATCCTTGCATCTCTGGGATGAATCCCACTTGGTCATGCTGTATGATCTTTTTAATGTATTGCTGGATGCGGTTTCCCAATATTTTGTTGAGGATTTTAGCGTCTATGTTCTTCGGTGATGTTGGCCTGAAGTTTTCTTTCTTTGTTGTATCTTTATCTGGTTCTGGGATTAGGATGATGCTGGCTTCATAAAAAGAGTTTGGGAGTCTTCCTTCATTTTGGATTGTTTAGAATAGTCTGTGAAGGATAGATGTTAGTTCTTCCTTGAATGCTTTGTAGAATTCTCCTGTGAAACCATCTGGTCCACGGCTTTTGTGTGTTGGGAGTTTTTTTGATTGCTGCTTCAATTTCACCTGCTGTTATTGGTTGGTTCAGGCTTTCTGTTGCTTCTTTATTGAGTTTCAGAAGATTATATTTTCGTAGAAATTTGTCCTTTTCACCTAAGTTTTCAAATTTCTTGGCATACAGTTCTTCATAATAGTGTCTTATAATCCTTTGTATTTCTGTGGCCTCAGTTGTAATGTCTCCTCTTTCATTTCTGATTGAGTTTATTTGGGTCCTCTCTCTTTTTTCTTGATGAGCCCACTTAAAGGCTTGTTGATTTTATTTATCTTTTCAAAGAACCAGCTCCTTGATTTATTGATCCTTATAATTGTGCTTTTAGTCTCTATGTCATTCAATTCTGCTCTGATCTTGCTTATTTCCTTCCTTCTACTCGCTCTGGGTTGTCTTTGTCGTTGTTCCTTGAGTTCTTATAGGTGTAGGGTTAGGTTGTTTGTGTGAACTGTGTCTATTTTTTTTTAGGTAGGCCTGTATCACTATGAACTTCCCTCTCAGGACTGCCTTTGCTGTGTCCCATAAGTTTTGGGTTGTTGTTAGTTCATTTTCATTTGTTTTGAGAAACTTTTTGATTTCTTCCCTAATCATGTCCTTGACCCATTCATTGTTTAATAGCATGCTATTCAATCTCCATCATTTTGAGTGTTTGGGTTTTTTTTTCCTTGGGGTTGGTTTCTAATTTCAGTCCCTTGTGGTCAGAGAAAATACTTGATATTATTTCAATTTTCTTGAATTTGTTGAGGCTTGTTTTGAGTCCTTCATATGATCTATCTTTGAAATGTTCCATGTGCATTTGAAAAGAATGTGTATTTAGCTTCTTTGGGGTGAAGGGCTCTATATACATCAGTTAAGTCCATTTCATCTAGGGCATTGTTCAATGCCACAATATCTTTGCTGATATTTTGTTTGGAAGATCTGTCTTTTTTTTTAAATATTTTATTTATTTATTTTTAGAGAGAGGTAAAGGGAGGGAGACAGAGAGGGAGAGAAACAGCAATGTATGGTTGCTCCTCACATGACCCTCAAGGGGACCCGGCCCACAACCCAGGCATGTGCCCTGACTGGGAATCGAACCGGGACCCTCTGGTTCCCAGCCCGCGCTCAATCCACTGAGCTACACCAGCCAGGCAGATCTGTCTATTTTTGACAGTAGGGTGTTAAAATCCCCTACTATAATTGTGTTGCTATCAATATCTTTCTTGAAGTCCTCCAAGATTATCTTTATGTATTTGGGTGCTCCTATGTTGGGTGGATATAGATTTACAATGTTATGTCTTCTTGGTGGATTTCTTCCTTGAGTATTATGAAGTGACCTTATGGGTTTCTCTTTATGGCCCTTTTTTTGAAGTCTATTTTGTCTTATATGGGTATTGCTACCTCAGCTCTTTTTTCCTGTCTGTTCGCTTGAAAAACTTGTTTCCATCCCTTCACTTTCAGTCTGTGTAGGTCTTTTGTCCTGAGGTGGGTCTCTTGTAGGCAGGGTATGTGTGGGTCATTCTGTCTTATCCATTTAGCTACTCTATGTCTTTTGATTGGGGTATTTAATCCATTTACATTTAAGGTTATCATTGATAGGTAATTATTCATTGCCATTTTTTTTTTTTTGCACTTGGTATTCCTCTCTCTCTCTCTCTTTTCCTTTCTTTCCTTAAAGCAGTCCCTTTAGTATCTCTTGCAGAGCTGATTTGGTGGAGGTATATTCTTTTAGACTTCTTTTGTCTGGGAAGTTCCTTATTTGGCCATCTATCTTTATTGAGAGCCTTGCTGGGTACAGTAGCCTTGGTTGCAGGCCTCTGGTTTTCATTACTTGAAATATTTCTTGCCATTCTCTTCTAGCTTGGAGCATTTCCATTGAGAAGTCATCTGCTGGCCTTATTGGGGCTCCCTTGTATGTTACTTCCTGTTTCTGACTCACTGGCTTTAAGATTATGCTAAGTGAAGTAAGCCAGGCGGTGAGGGACAAATACCATATTATCTCACTTTTAACCTGAACGTAATCAAGAAAAGTAAAAAGCAAGCAAAACTTAACCAGAGACATTGAAATTAAGAACAATCTAACAATAGCTAAGGGGGAGGCGGGAGGGGACAATAGGGAGAAGGATTTTCAGGAACCACTATAGAGGACACAAGGACAGAACCAAGGGTGGGGAGGGAGGCAGGGAAGGGAGGTTGGATTGGAGGGGGAGGGGAGGGGAGAGTATGCAGAAAACTGTAATTGAACAACAATAAAGTAAAAAAAAAAGATTATCTCTTTGTCTTGGAATTTTGCCATTTTAATTATGATATGTCTTGAAGTAGGCTTATTCGGGTTCCTTTTGATTGGGATTGTCTGTGTTTCCTCGATTTGTGTGACTTTTACTCTCTTCAGATTAGGTAAGTTTTCCATCATTACTTTTTCAAACAGGTTTTCTATCTCTTGCTCTTCTTCTTCTCCTTCTGGTATCCCTATTATATGAATATTATTACGTTTCATGTTGTCCTGTATTTCCCTTAATACCTCTTCATTCTTTCTGAGTCTCTTTTCCTGTTCTTGCTCATTTTGGGTGTTTTTTTCTATCTTGTCCTCCAGCTTGCTGATCTGATCCTCTGCTTCATTGAGCCTGCTTTTATTCTTCTATTGTGTTCTTCAGTTCAGATATTGTATTCTTCATTTCCTCTTGGCCCTTTTGGATAGTTTCTATTTCCTTTTTCATGTTGACATAGTTTGCAATGAGTCCATTACAGTTTCCCTGTAGTTTCTGGTAATTTTCTGTGAGCTCATTGAGCTTCTTGAGCTTCTTCGAGCCTCTTGAGCTTCCTGATAACCAATGCTTTGAACTCGCTATCTGATAGTTGGCTTGCCTCTGTTTTATTTATCATTCTTTCTGGGGCTTCCTCCTTTCCTTTCATTTGGGGATTGTTTCTTTGTGTTCCCATTGTTTGTGAGGCTCTTCTTGCTAGCCTCTGTTTCTTAAATTGATCTGTTCTGACTCCCTGGTTTTATGGTATGAGCTTCTATGGTAGAATACTGCGAGATTCAGTGGTGTAGTCTCCTTAATCTCCTTAGCTCGCTGGTTTTGGCCTGTCATTTATGTTGGCTCTCTGTAAGTCTTTGGGTTTTGGTTGTTATTGGGTCTTTCTTTTGTGGGTCCTTTCCTCCAGCTAGTTAACTGAGGGTCACGCCATCCATCGCACCTTATATTCTGTTGTGCAGATGTGGACAGGTTGTGTTGAAGCTGATTCTTCTGTGTGAACAAGGTTTTGTGGCTTTTCTCTCACTCATATTCAGTTGTTTGTTTTGGGTAATTTCTCCACCAATTGGTGTATTATCCTTTCAGCCCTGGATTGAGTTTAGTGTGGGTTCCACTTCCTCCTTCACCTTCTTCCATTGTTTTGTGTTGGTGGTTCCATTGTTGATGGATTTCGTCTTCTAGCAGGTGTACTGGTGTTCCTTGCTCCCACCTTGCAAGTTCTCTGGAGTAGCGAAGTTAAATTTGTGTCACTGTCTCTGTTTTTTGGGCTGACCCTTGTCTGAGTCTAACTCTGGTGTCTTCACAGCTCCATGTTTTAATGTCTCAACTGTGGGTAAAGAAGAGAGGGGAAGAGAAAAAAAAAGAGTGAAGGAAGGGAGAAAGGATAATATAAGGAAAGGAAGGAAGGAAGGATGAATAAAAAAGAAACAAGAGAAGAAAGGAAGAACGAATTAAAAGAAAAAATGTTTTCTATTTTTTATAAATTAAGACAAAAAGTAAAAAGAGGAGAAGACTAGGAATACTAAAGGAAATGGAGGGAGAAGGAATTTTAAAAAGTTAAGAAGGACAGAAAGGAAGAAGGGTGAATTAGAAAACAACAACAACAAAAAAAACTTCTGCTGGCTGGCTTTAAAAGTGTCCAGCAGGCCTGCTCTTTTGGTCTTCCTGTCTGTGTCAGGCTGGGAAGATACTAGTTTTGCTTTTCTCCCTTCCTGAGATGCACTCTTCACTGTTGTCCAGCCTCAAGTCCAGTTCCTAGGTGTGCCTCTGGGTCCAGACTGGGTCTTTTGTTGTGCCATTTTTGAGGTGCACCAATTAGGGGCAACTCACCCCCCACCTTCTTGCTGGTTTGGATGCTAGGAACTCTCAGCACCCCTTCTGGGTGGTTTGGCCCCCACACTGAGTCAAGAGTTTGTGAGAACTGTGGCTCCCCTCAGCGGGGCTCTTCTGCCTTTCTCCTACAGAGCCTGTCGGCCCTGTAGGGCTCCATGCGCAAGGGCTGGGTGGCCAGTGCTTTGTCCCCAGCCATCGGGGCGTGAGCTCTGCATACCTGTGTTCACTGTCCCCTTTTGTCCCTGGATTTGGCACCGGTGAGCCGTAGGCCTGGGGACCTGATTGTGCACAGTCCCTGGTATATTTGAAGTGGGCACAAGTGGGCTGCGGATCACTGGGTGTGCGCAGTCCCTAATTCCCCTTAATTGGCTGTGTAAGCCACAACTGGCCCCAGGACCACTGGTTGCAGACTGCTGCTGGTTCTTCTGGAGTTCACAGGGACAGGCAGCAGGTCACCAGGTTCATTCAGTCTCCAATTCACCCTTGATGGGAGCACAAGCCACCACGGGCTGAGGGCCGCCATTTGTGCACTCACCCCAGTGCTTCTGGAGATTGGGAAGGCAGGCTGCCCTGGGCCTCCAATCCCCAGGTGTGCACCGCCCCCAGTGCTGTTGGGGACAGGGCCTCTCCAAACAGCGGAGGAGTGCCTATTTTTTTCCTATTTTTCTTTTTGAAAAATTCTTCCTATTTGTGCCTGCCAGTCCAAATAAGCACCTGGTCTCTCACACATCCTAACCTGGCTCTCTCCCAAGAATCTTGCAGCAGACCCAGCAGCTGCCGGGCCTGAGGCTACAGTCCACCCTGCTCCCTGCACTGGTCCCAGGGGACCTTTTCATTCTGAAGCATTCTCCTTACCATCCGATCATTCAATTTCCCCTATAATCTTGGTCACCAATCTTCATATATGCTGGAATACCGTTGGATGTTTGCTCTGTTCCTCAGAAAATCGGCTAGGTGTTTCACCAGCGGGCAAGAGGAAGCGTACTCCACTCCCCACTATCTCGACATCATCTTCCCTCCTCTTGAATTTGTTGAGTCTGGTTTTGTGTCCTGTCATGTGGTCTGTATTTGACAGTGTTCCACGTGCATTTGAAAAGTATGTGTATTTTGCTTCTTTGGGATGAACAGTTCAATATATATCACTTAAGTCCATTTGAATAAGACATTGTTAAGTGCTGCAATATCTTTGTTGATATTTTGTTTGGAAGATCTGTTCATTTTTGACAGTGGGGTGTTGAAATCCCTTACTATAATTGTGTTTCTGTCAATATCTTTCTTGAAGTCCTCCAAGATTTTCTTTATGTATTTGACTGCTCCTATGTTGAGCACATATATATTTACAATGTTTATGTCTTCTTGATGAATTCTTCCCTTGAGTATTATGAAGTGACCTTCTGGGTCTCTTTTTGTGGCTCTTTATTTGAAGTCTATTTTGTTTGATATGAGTATTGCTACCCTGGCTTTTTTTTTTCTGTCCATTTACTTGGAATATTTTTTTCCAGCCATTTACTTGCAGTCTGAGTAGGTCTTTTGTTCTGAGGTGTGTCTCTTGTAGGCAGCATACATATGGGTATGATTTCTTATCCATTCAGCTGTTCTGTGTCTTTTGATTGGAACATTTAATCCATTTACATTTAAGGTTATTATTGATAGGTATTTATTTATTCATTTCCATTTTTTCATACCTGTGTTCCTCTCTCTCTCTCACTCTTCATTCCTTTTCTTAAAGTAGGCCCTATTGTACCTCTTGCAGAGCTGATTTGGTGGAGGTGTATTCTTTCAGACTTCTTTTGTCTGGGAAGCTCCTTATTTGGCCTTCCATTTTAATTAAGAGCCTTGCTGAATAGAGTAGTCTTGGTTGCAGTCCTTTGGTTTTCTTTACTTGGAATATTTCTTGCCATTCTCTTCTGGCTTGGAGTGTTTGCATAGAGAAGTCAGCTGCTAATCTTATCAGGGCTCCCTTGTATGTTACTTCCTGTTTCTCCCTTGCTTCCTTTGAGATTCTCTCTTTGTCTTGGAATCTTGCCATTTTAATTACGATTGTCTTAAAGTGGGCCTCTTTGGGTTCCACTTAATTGGGACTCTCTGTGTTTCCTGGATTTCTGTGGCTTCTTTCATCAGATTAGGGAAGTTTTCCATCATTACTTTTTCAAACAGGGTTTCTATCCCTTGGTTTTCTTCTCATGCTGGTATCCCTGTTATATGGATATTATTACATTTCATGTTGTCTTGCAGCTCCCTTACCACCTCTTCATTCTTTCTGGGTCTCTTTTCCTTTCTTGCTCCTTCTGGGTGTTTTCTTCTACCTTGTCCTCCAGCTCACTGATTCAATCCTCTGCTTCATCCAGCCTGCTTGTAATTCCTTCTAGTGTGTTTTCTATTTTCATGATTTTATTGTTCATTTCTTCCTGGTTTTTTATTATAGTTTCTATTTCCTTTTTCATACTGCTGTAGTTATTACTCAGTTCCTTGTAGTTTTCTGTGAGTTCCTTGAGCATCTTTATAACCATTACTTTGAATTCTATATCTGATAGTTTGGTTACCTCCATTTCATTTAGCTTTTTTTGTGGGGAGTCTTCCATTCCTTTTTATTGCATGTTCTTTTATTGTCTCCCCATTTTAGGTGACTCTTTTTGAAACTTTTTATTTATTCATTCATTTCTTCATTTATATTAACTTGTACCACCCTCCCCTTTTTTTTTTTAGTTTCAAATGTATGCCAAGCACTGTGTGACACACAGTTGGAGCAATAGTAAAAAAGGCTGATAATTAAGATAACTCTCCTTTCTTGCAAAGACTATATCAATGGGAATTTAAAATAAGAACAATAAATAAAGCAGATTTACACAGTGAGAGAGTGACAGACAGGGATCAGACAATGGGGTGTTACTCTAGAGAGAAGGATCAGCAAAAGAATCAATACCCAAGAGCAGTGGTAATCAAAATGTGTTCTCTGACCTGCAGCATCCACATCATCTGATATCATGATGAAAATGCAAATTCTTTCCATCCCCTTGATCTAGTGAATAAGAAACTCTGGAGGAGAGGCAGATCCATCCTGCTTGTTTTAACAAGCACCATTCCCCACCCCTCTAGTGATCCTGATGCATTCCCAGTGACTCAGAGGCATCTCTGTACCTTACAGTTCTGATGACCCTTAACCACACAACTGTCCTCCTACTTCTGAGTTATTTCCCACGTTTTTGCTCCTCAAAGAGTCTACTTTCTTTTCTTACACTCTTTCTTAATCCTACTCCAATCAAGTTTATGTCTATAGTGCTAGATCAAAACTGCTTATGCCAAAATCACCAATGGTTCCACTTGCTAAATCCAAAGGATTTTCATTGTCTTACTTGAGTTACTTACAGCATTTGACACAATTGACCAACCTGCTTCCTTAAAGTCCTTCCTCCCGTTGGCTGTATCCTTACCTTACTAATGAGTCCTTTCTGGTGGGTCCCCTTTAAGTGCTCCATTTGTAAACTGCAATGCCCTAGAGCTTAGACTTAGAATCTCCTTTCTGCCCCATCTATAGTCACTTCTTCAGTGATCTCGTTTTATTTCATGGGTTTAAATACTATCTATATGCTTTCATCTTCCAAATTTAGATCTCTATATTTGACTTTTCCCAGAACTTCAGACTTCCACTGTCGTGTAGATGGCTTTATAGGTATCTTACACTTAACAAGACCTTAATGGCTGATTCTCACCCTAAAACTTGCTTCCAAATCACAATAAATATCAACTTCATCTTCTGAACTGCTCTGACCTGAAATCTTGGAGACATACTTGACTCCCTTTTTTTTTTCATTCCATATCCAGCCTTTCAGTATATGCCTCATGTTCACCTTGCCTGCAAAATACACCTAGAATCCAACTGCCTATCACCACCACCACCACCACAAACATTCTAACCCAAGCCGCCATTATACCAGGCTTGAATAATTGTCTAGAATTCTAGTGGATGTTTCTTCTCTCACACTTTCTCCCAAGTCAATCTTCCACAGGCAGAGTCATCCACCTTTCTCATAGAAAAAGACAATGTTTTCTGTAATAAACTGCAAAGGCCCACATGATCTGACCTTCTGTTATCTCTCAGAGCTTCTCCTCTACCATTCTTAACCTTATTCCCTTCACTGCTTTCACTTGGCTTCCTAGCTTTCCTCAAAAACAGTTGTGCTCCTGCCTCAGAACGTTTGTATTTGCTTCTTCAACTGCCTGGAGTGCTCTTCCTCCAGATATTCTCATGGTTCCTCTATGACTCCTCTCAGATGTCTTAGCAGCAATGCATGCCTCATTTTACTTTCTCCATAGACTATATCACCCTCTGAGATACTATATAATTACTTACATGTTTGTTTATTATCTATCTCTCATTAGAACTGAGAGCAGATACTGTGGTTCTATTCACTGTTTTATCTCCAATGCCTAGAATAATGCCTAGGACTTAAAATGCTTTTCAATAAACATTTGCAAAAAAGAATTAATTCAGTGCTTCAAGTCACAGATGAAACATCCACCTCCTCAGAGTAGATTAATCCATCTAAAATTCCCTTCCACACCCTCATTCTCTCCAGGGGTGTCCAACCTTTTGGCATCTCAGCACCGCATTGGAAGAAGAGTTGTATTGGGCCATATATTAAATGCATTGTGTCACATAACCACAAAAAAAATCTCATAATGTTTTAAGTAAATTTACGATTTTTTGTTGGGCCACAGTCACAGCCATTTTGGGCCACATGTGGCCTGTGGGCCACAGGTTGGACACCCCTGCCCCATCACCTTGTTTATTTCCTTATTGCAATTGTAAGGATCTGTGCTAACTTATTTACTACTTTATTTGTTTATAATGTTGTCCTCCCAAACACACTAGATTGAATTCCCCATGGGGGCCAGGACCTCATCAGTCCTCATATTGCTTAGCATAGCACCTAACACAGTGGTGCACCTCAAATGTTTTTCATACAGATATGGAGAGAAATATAGTGCTTTTTTCTATTCTGTCTTGATATTGCCCAATTTAATCTTTATATCAAACCTCTGAGGCATATGATATCATCTTCATGTTATTTATAAAAATACCAGAGCCTAGGGAAGCTAATAACTTGCCTAAACTTTCTTAGAAAGTGAATCATAAAACCCAGGTCAAGTCAAACTCTAAAATCTACTCCCTTTTCATTACATTCCTCTGTAGGGAAACCAGTCAGAGAGTCAATAGAATCTTTCTGACATAACATGAGAATTTGATGAAAAGATATTTTGTCTAAGGTGATAATAGTAATGTCTTTATGGCTACTCCTCTCTATTACTTTACTGTTACTTTTAAAACATCGATATTTTAAATCAAATGAATAATAAATATATTTACACTTATGAGAAAAACATGTTTGGGAAAAATAAGTTTTTCATTCCCTTTAATGACTCTAAAATGGTAGCTAATTTTCTGGACTATATCTAGGGGATGATGGTGTAGTGGAGGGCGTATTGAATTTGGAGTCCAAGTCTGCCACAAACTATACTTTGAAAAGAATTGTCAACTCTTTGAGTGGCAATTTTCTCACCTAAATAGTGAGGACAATACATACTTGAAAGAACTGCAGAGATCAGAGAAATAACAAAGTAAGGCAAATTGTCTGTAGTCAGCTCGACATCATTGCCACCCCCTTCTGGGGTATCCTCTGCATTGCACAGAAGCCAGAACTGCAATTCCCAGAATCCCCAGGTCAGAACATCTCCAAGCTGATTCTACCAGGAAGAAGCTCTTTGTACAAGAAGTGGGGAGCAGGAGGGAAACCAGGTGATTACTTAAAGAATTGCAGCAAATGCACAGTTTGCAGCAGTGTCTGAGTACACCCCACTTCAGGTACCTGAGAGAGCAAGCTGCATCTTTTGGGACTCCCTGCCCTTGGTGTGGCCAGCTGAGCTGGTCAGCGGGCGTCCTGGGCTCCTGAGGGTCAAGGCTCCTTTCAGTGAGTGTCTAGACCAGCCAGTTCAGGGCTGCAAGCTGAGATGATTAGAGACTTTCCTGATCTTTCCTCACATTTTCCAAAAGTTGCGCAAGCCTCTAATTCCCTCTAGAGATAATTATATATTATTCCCTCCTTATACTTGGATACACAGAGTGGTTTCTGTTTGAATCTCAAACAATACTAACAACATTAACAATGTATGCATTGAACACTGGCCATGAGCAAAACCAGTTAGGCATTTCCAGGTGCACCATCTTCTTGAACTTCTACCATCACCTTGTAAGGTAAATATTGGCCCATTTAGCCTATGAGGAAGCTAAGGCTTAAAGAGGTAATTTCTACACAAATTATAAGCACCAAAGTGGGAATTAAATAAGTGTTTTACTCAGTTCAGGCTGCTATAACAATATACCATAGAGTGAATGGCCTAAACAACACAACTTTGTTTCCCACAGGCCTGGAGGCTGGAAGTCCAGGATCAGGGTATCCTCTTGGTCAGCTCTCTTCCTAGGTGTAGACTTCTGATTTGTGAGGTCTATCTTCACTTGTCAGAAGGAGAGGTGAGAGCTGTCTGGGGTCCGTTTTATAAGGGTATTAATCCCATTCATGAGGAATCCACCCTCATGACCTAATTATTTCTCAAAGACCTCACCTCCTAATGCCACCACATTGAGGGTTTAGAGTTCAAAATATGAATTTGGTAAGAGGGGCAAAAACATATCTACAATAACAAGAAAGTACATTATAAACTGAAAGGCACTATATAGATGAAATATGTATGGCTATATATTCTTTCCCTATAGAATTTCCCACAAGCATGAGTATAAACCCTTCCTTCAGGTACTGGGTCCTCAAAGATTCTCATTGTAGGATTTCTTAATCCTGGCATTGCTGTTTTGGGACGGATAATTTTTGCTTTAGGGGAAGAGAGCTGATCTGTGCATCATAGGATGTTTTGCAGCACTTCTGGTCTCCACCCACTGCTAAACACCCCTTATTATATGAGTGTGACAACTGAAAATGCCTTCAGGCATTGCCAAATGTCCCCTGGAGGGCAAGATGTGTCTTCCTGTCTCCTTCCACTCCCTCACTGAGCCACTGAGTTGGAGGCTTCTGGCTCTGGGATGGAGCTTTGGTGACCATAGAGTTTGGCCTCATTGTGACTGCCTGACTAGCTTTCTATGTTCTCTGACAGCGGATAGCCTCTACAGGTAAGTGCATGCCTTTACAAGACCTGAAAAGAAGATGCAGAGTATTATATTTAGTATGCCAAAGTTTTTGTTTTAAAAATGTTAAAACCTACCTATGGCAAAAAAACACAAAAAACAAAAAAACAAAAAAAACAGGAAAGCATGTTCACCAGCCTGTTTGTGTTCATTGGCTGGAGTAGGAATAAAAGCTTTCTATAAATGTGTTTCTGCTATGGTTTGACTTAGTACTATGAGCAAAACTTTTCCAAATATTTTTTCAAATAATTTTATTCATTACAATTAAACAGGCGGTAAAAATTGGTGCCCCCAGTATGTGTAGATCCCAGTGAGGGACACCATGGTGAAGAACACAAAGTCCCTCTTAGAAGCCACAAATCATTTTGGAAAGATCAGGATGTTTGAAAAGATGAGAGAGTGTTCTTAGAATGTTCCTGGAATATTCTCAAGTATTCTAGGAATGCATACTCAAGATTGTGGGTCCTAAAGCAAAGCACTAAGTGAAAAGCTAATTCTGAGCGCATCACTGCCTTGCATCCTAGCAGTTCCAAATTAACATTTATTCTTGATGACCGTGTAATCCTGCAAGGTACTGAGGCCCAAATCATAGTCAATAGGACCTTTATTTCCCACATGTAACAAGCTGACAATCCCCTCTCCCTACTTAGGCATCTTTTTACCTAGCCATCTCCACACCTGCAGAAGCAAGGTCAATCTGCCCCAATGAAAGCAGAAAGAGTTAAAGATTGTGTATGCTCCCTCATTCAATTAACATCAGCCACTCAAGTTGTAAGTTCTTTAAGGGCTGTATTACTCAAAGCTAGAAGCCTGCAAACACTTAGCACATTTCTCAAACTAACTGAGTGACTGACTGGATCTGAATCTGAGGGCAAGGACACTGATGGTAGAGAAATCTAATTTTCAGCAACTACTCAGAGAGAGATTTTTGCACAGAAAGTGTAACATTTTTTATAGAGTATGCATTTAATAAATATTTTTAGCTGTATAAATTGATTCAGACAAAACCAAGTGAATCCTTCATTGAATACTGAAATGTAAAGAGATATTGAATTAAAAAAGTACAAGTTTTTCAAGCTTGGCATTTCCCTTCCATGAACCTCTGTGACTTAGGTAAAAGCAGAGTAGCTTTTAAATTAGAGAGCAGTCTGAAAGTCCTTTAGAAATGAATATGATTTTAATATCTTGGCAAATGGCCCCAAACTCTGGTAGACTTTGGAAATTAAGTCTAACATCTGGGCAAACTATTAGTCAACTCTATTCTTCTGAGAAGTGTCTGAGAGCCTATGATTATTAGAAATGTCATTTCATCACCTTCCTAAATTCGTCTTAGAGGACCTAAATTTCCTTCTACCTGGCTATCTGCCTGGAGCATACAAATCATCTCCATGCCAGCCAGGTGAAGGGGACTGACATGAACACATCTAAGAGCATTTGAGGTTTCAAGCACTAAGTCACCATAAGTTTCAAGCCATGCTCTAACTCAAAAGGGATGTGTTGTAAATTATGATATACAAGAGAAATAGGAATGTCTCTTTAAACCTGCTCTAGCAAGAAGATGACTAAGACAAATGCAAAGGAGATTTTCAGCACAGAACAAACACGAAATAGGTTTTAAATAGTAAATAAACATTAATTAGTCTTTATAGGAAAGCTGTAAAATTACATTTTTACTGAAAGGACAAAATTTGGGAGGAATGAATGGTACACTAAAGGCTTCGTTTTAAATAATAAATTTTTGTTTAAAGAGCAAATTGTCTTAAAGGCCTCATTTTATTACTCAGCACTATTTTCACTTTATGAAATATTTTGCATTATATTTTAATTAAAGTTATAATTACAGAACTAAATATAATTAGCTTCTTTCTTCAAAAGAAATTGGAAGTCAACTTACTTTATTAAATTTTCAATTTGTTTCCTGCAGTGTTACATAGTTTATTCTAATTAATTAAAGAAATCATAAATATTTTATCAACATGGGAATGTGATTAAAACCTCAAGAATTTTTCCCTTGATATTGAAATTTTATACCCTTAATGTGGGGCCTGTGCAGATGGATGCAGATGAAATAGAAGGGGGAAGCCTTCAGTATGTTCCCTCTTAACCTAATACTTAGCATCAAGGCTGGTTGAAGCATATATTTCTCCATTTTTTTTCCTTTTGGGTCAGCCTTTTGGGTTTTAAGTTTTCCCAAAGTAGGAAAGGAAATCAGCAGGTCTTCATCATCTTTCCTGAATGGATACAATAATGGATACCATATGTCCCTACCAGACACGATATTTCTGTCTGCCTCCACCACGCCTATAAACTCTCCTAAAGTATAAATTCCACAAGGACAGATGCTTTATTTGTTTTGTCGGTTGTCCATCCACAGCACTGAAGAGAGCACCTAGCTCAAAGAAAGTGTCCAATAAATGTTTACTGAGTGAGTGAATAGACCCAAATTTTCTAAAATTTGTCCCTCTGAAGACTAGTTCTAAAAGATAAGTAAATATTCATTCAATGATATCCATGTTTAGTAAAGGAGCATGTTTATTTTCTTTTTTATTTCTTTGTATTGAAACATAATCAATACATAAAATTTTAAGATATTTAAAATGTACATCCTGGTGATTTGACATGCATAAACATTAGGAAAGGATTCCTCTCATCTACTTAACACATCTATCACCTTATATATTTATTATTTTTTGGTGTGAACATTTAAGTTGTAATCTTTCAGCAATTTTAGTTATATAAACACAGTGTTATCGACTATAGTCATCATGTTTTACATTCGATCCTCAGACCTTAATCATGTTACTGTTGAAAGTTGGTACAATTTTACCAACCTGTACCTATTTTCCCTACCACCTAGTCCCTGGTAACCAATTTTCTTTTCTTGTTTAATTCTATTTTTTTTATTACAGTTTATAGTCAACACTATTTTTTGTTAGTTTCAGGTGTATGGCACAGCAGATAGTTGTTCATCTGGGTTACAAAGTGTTCCCTCCAAAGATTCAAGTACCCACCTGGCACCATACACATTTATTACAATATTGTTAACTATATTCCTTATGCTGTACTTTATATCCCTATGACTACTTTGACTAACAATTAGTACTTCTTTTTTTTAATATATTTTATTGATTATACTATTACAGTTGTCCCATTTTCGCTCCTTTATTCCCCTCCACCCCTCCCATTCCCTGCCCTTTAGTTTTTGTCCATAGGTCATACACATAAGTTCTTTGGCTTCTACATTTCCTATACTATTCTTAACCTCCTCCTTTCTGTTTTCTACCTACCATTTATTCTACTTATTCTCTGCACCTTTTCCCCCTCTCTCCCCCTACCACTCCCCTGTTGACATCCCTCCATGCCTTATATAAATCCCTTTAACATTTCATATAATAAAGGCTGGGTGATGATGAACTCCTTGAACTTGACCTTATCTGAGAAGCACTTTATCTGCCCTTCCACTCTAAATGATAGCTTTGCTGGATAGAGTATTCTTGGATGTAGGTCCTTACCTTTCACGACTTGGAATACTTCTCTCCAGCTCCTTCTTGCCTTGAAGATCTCTTTTGAGAAATCAGCTGACAGTCTTATGGAAATCCCTGTGTAGGTAACTGTCTCCTTTTCTCTTGCTGCTTCTAAGATTCTCTCCTTATTTTTAATCTTGGGTAATGTCATTATGATGTGTCTTGGTGTGTTCCTCTTTGGGTCCAACTTCTTTGGGACTCTCTGAGCTTCCCGGATTTCTTGGAGGTCTATTTCCTTCACCAGCTTGGGGAAGTTCTCCTTCATTATTTGTTCAAATAAGTTTTCAATCCCTTGGTTGTCCTCCTCTCCTTCTGGCAGGCCTATGATATGGATGTTGGGTTGTTTACCTATGTCCTGGAGGTTCCTAAGCCCCTCCTCTGTTTTTTTAATTCTTGTTTCTTCCTTCTTTTCTGATTGGATGTTTTTTTCTTTCTGCTGGTCCACTCCATTGATTTGAGTCCCAGTTTCCTTCTCATCCCTATTGGTTCCCTGCAGATTTCCCCTCATTTCCTTTATATTATCCTTCATTTGTTCAAGTAATTGCTACAATCTTTCTTTGAATCCTGTGAGCATCCTGATTACCAGTGTTTGAACTGTGCATCTGATAGGTTGGCTATCTCTTCATCACTTAGTTGTATTTTTTCTGGAGCTTTGATGTGTTCTTTCATTTGGGCCATTTGTTTTTCCTTGGTGTGCCTGTTACTTTAAGGGGCGGGGCCTTAGGTGTTCACCAGGGCGGGGTAACCCACATCGTAGTGTTGTGACACTGCCTGTGGGGGCGGGGCCTGAGAGAACAATGGGGCTTGCTCTGTTCTCTGCAGTTCCCCAGCTACCCACAAGCAAGTTGGGCCCTTTTTTGCTGGCTCTGGGATGAGTGGGCGGGCCTGCACTGTTTTAAGTCCCTGTGGGTCTCCCCAATGAACTCTCCTGTGAGGTCGGGAGTTCCTCCTACTGCCACCTCAACCCCCACAGTTGTATTCAATTGGTGGTTTGAGGCTTTATTTCCCTGTGTTGGTGGGCCACGAAGTCTGTTCCGCTCCCCAGCCTTTCCTCCCGGTTTATCTGCACGTGAATGAGGGACCACCCAGACCACCAGTCTCAGCCCCAGTTTCACTGAGTGTGCCTGCCACATTTTGGCCAGGTGTGCCTGCTCCAGGCCTCTCTGGGCAGCTGGAGCATTGCCAGTACCGCTCCATAAACCGCATCTTGCCGAGTGCTCTCCACCCAGCTCCACCCCGCTTACCAGTCTGGATGAACGTGTCTTCTTTAACTCCTTGGTTGTCAGACTTCCACTCAGTTCAGTTTTCTGTCAGATCTGGCTGTTTTTGTTTTTTAAATTTTTCCTCTTTTGGTTGTGTGAGGAGGCACAGTGCATCTACCTACGCCTCCTCCATCTTGGCCAGAAGTTTTCAACAATTAGTACTTCTTAATCCCATCACCCTTTTTTTTACCCTATCCCCTAACACCCCTCCCCATGGCCTCCATCATTTTGTTCTCTGTGTCTATGAGTCTGTTTCTGTTTTTCTTGTATGTTTATTTTGTTCTTCAGGTTCTACATACAAGGGATATCATATGGTATTTGTCTTTCTCTGTCTGGCTTATTTTATTTTGGTAACCACTATTCTACTCTCAGTTTCTATGAGAGTTTTTAAAGGCTAACTCATAGAAACATAGTTTCTTAATAGAAATACTTCCAAGAAGGAGATCAAATGTGTAATTTTACCCATTCTTATGTGACCAGGAACAGTTTTTCTCCTACTGGATATCTCATGAGACTAGTGTTCTGTAGAACATATACTGGGAAATGCTACTGAATGTCTGTGGGGCTTTGGGAAACTTTTGTTTAACCTTAAGTACATTATTATGCAGTCAGTCATGTCTCTCAGTCTATGGTACATTGTCATAACTGACCTGGGGTGCCAAGCTGCCATCTTGATCAGTTGACTGATTGATCAATTCACCCCTAACTATCCCCTTCTTATTCCCATATAGGCAACCATATCACTGTGTTAAATGTTTATATTTTTGTTCATATATATTGTCATGTTGGGCTGGGGAAGGCATGGAGGGGATATGGAAGGAAGTGGCACCTCTAACTATTCCTTTTTGTATATAGTTTAACTTTCTGAAGCCTTTAATCTTATGCATATAGACAGACAAACATATAGATGTATGGATAGAAAGAAAAGGGGCCTAAAACTGAAAGCAGACAGAACCACATAAATTTAATTGTATTTCAAATGAATGGTATAACCAACCTTCAGTGAAATGGAAAGAGACAGAAAAGAAGGAAAAGAAGGAGAGAAGGAGGGACGAGAGGAGGAAGAAAAAATAAAAGGAAGAAATTAATCCACGTGATTGACAATACATTCTCTATTTGGTGCAAAATGGATTAAAGTGAGGTGAGGGCAAGAATTTCAAACAAGTTCTGAACTGTTTTTAATAAACTTGTTTTTTATAATGAATGAGCAAAGCAATTGTAAATAATTTTAGGTATATTATAAGAACAAATGAATAAATTTTTGGAGCCAGATTTCTCAATCAGGAAAAAGGTACATAAAACATGAAGTGGGAAAGACAAGAAAGACCTCTGTAGGGATGGTTTGGAAATTAGAGATATGGTGTGAATTCACAATTTTGAAGATACGTATATGCCTGTGCACACACATGTATATGTATGCATGTTTTAGCATGTATGTATATGAGTATGTGTGCAATAAATATAATGTATATTATATAATAAATGTGTGTTCATGCATGCATTTCTTAGCTCTGTGCACTTAAAGGACCAAACACCACACCCCAGCAGCACTGAGTACACCTAGTGCCTAGAGCTAGGTATCTAATACCATTCCCCACTAAACGGACCTGGATCCTCAGAGCAATCACTGATTCCAGGGATTGGCTGAACAGATACAAGATGAGCCTAGAACTTCTTGCTATACTATAAATTAAGTTCTCAAACAATTGATGGGAACATGCCTAAGGACATAGAAGGCAGATTAAAAGTGCTCCCACTAGCCATATGGGACAATTTCAATACTAAAATAATTAACTATACTAATCTATTAGAAACCATTTGGGGAGAAAAAAGAAATTCATTATTCCATAAAAATAATAAATAGATAATAAATATATTGGAGGAAAGAAAAGACTTTTGCTTACAGCAGAATGCCATGTGCTACCTCAAAAATAGAAATGGAATACTAGGTTAAAAAATCAACACTTTGCAATTGTTGTAATAAATAAGTGTATCAGGCGAGATTTGTGAATGGTTGGTAGAATGGAAAACTTGATGAGGAGCAGAATCTATGCATGCGCTTAATGTGTCTCCCAAAGGTGTGTAGTAATGCAAGCAGATAAAAATATATTGATTATACAGTGGAGAAATCATACAACACCTCCAATTAGGGGAAGGTAGGTGTTCTGCCTCCAAACATGACACTTGAAACATGCCATCAACTATTCAGTGTTCTGACCAAGAATGCATAACCTGAATTTAGTCATGAGGAAACATTTTTTAAAGTTCAAATGAAGAACATCCCATCAAAACCAATGGATATGGTGGAGTAATATAGCCTTTACAATTATCAACATTGTAAGAAACAAAGAAAAGCTGTGGAAATGCTTCATATTTTAGGAGGCAAAGAGAAGTGACAGCTAAATGCAACACCTAACTGTAGTCTGGATATGGTAATGGAGGGAGAACACATGATGAAAGACATCTTGGGGCCAACTGATATTCTTGAAATATAATAGAATTATATCAATACAAATTGTCAAAATGATAACTGTATTATGATTATAAAAGAGTATATCTTAATTCTTAGGAAATACACAGCAAAATATTTTGGGGTAAATAGCCATGATAACTATGCACTATCCTCTGGTGGTTCAAGATAAAGGGTGCATGTGCCAATGACAAAGGGAAAAGAACAAAACATTAATAGGTGCATCTGGTCTCTGCTTATTCTTCACACTCTACTTGTCCTTACTTGAAATTATCCCATTTATATTACAATATTCTATCCTATCTTATCTGAAGTTATTTTCAAATAAAATTTTTAAAATTAAAAACAGTTGTTTATTAAAGGAATGGTCTTTCCAGAATGGTAATAATATTGAAGCTGGATGATGAGTATATAAGAGGATTAATATTCACTGTTTACTCTGTACAATAAAGAGCTTTTTGTTTTTCAGAAATGGTTTGACATGTCATTGGTTTTTAGTTAAATGTCTGATTTTATGTGTTGACCATGGGCCATTTATAAAAGCTGGACTTGTGAGACGTTATGAAACTAGCACACATTCCTTCAAAGCTGCAGCTTTCATAGTCCTCCAAGGTCACCGAGTTCAATATGAGGTCTCTGATCTTTGCTTTTGTCTCATTGATCTCATTCCATCTCTCTCTCTCCCTCTATCTTTCTCAGTCTCTCTTGATGGTGATTTGATAAAATAGGAAGCCTTCTGACTTCCTCTTCTTCAGACTTTCTCACTTTTTTCTAGACTTTTTCATCATTTTTCATCACTTTTAATATTACTTTATACCTCTGAAGCATAGCTGTGCTTCTTGAACACTTTCACATACAGAATCTCATCATATCTGTAACCTTCTGGTGAACAGACATACATAATTATGCCAACTTCACCAGAAAAGAACCTAGAGAGGCAGGTGGTACATCTGATGTCACCAGAAGCAGGAATTAAAACCCAGCCCATTGTTTTCTATACTATATACACTTGCCCAATTAATAGCCTGTGACATCATAAAGTCTGAGACAAACAGCAAAATTATGTATGGCCCATGCTTATTAATAATTTCTGGTAAACTTTTAAATAACAATACAGGGCTCCTTTCAGCTTATGGTCCACTCTGACACCTGTGTCTTTTTCTGCTGTTCCCAGTCTTGGAACTGTGTCTTTTGCATTTACCCATATTGACCTCACTTCCATATGAAATATTTACTTATGTTTATCACTTTGTCATCATTTACCATGGCATCTGTTTGCCTAAAATGAGTCAGGTCTCAGACACAGCAGCTTGTTGGATAGAAATGAGGTGAGTTGCTTTGTTAAGTATTACCTGACATTTTATTATTTTATACTCTCAAATACATTTTTGCATGTTATCCTTCAGTTCAGATTTACAACAGTCCTGTAGAATAGGTAAATACCTTTTATTATCCTATTTGATGGCTATGAATTCAAAGCCTTGGAAGGCAAATGATTAATAACAGGTCACAGGGCTGAGACCACAATGACATAGGTCTCCTGATTCTTAGACATGTGGTTTTTTTCATCAAGCATGATGAGTCACATCATTAAAATAAACACTAAAATTGTATGGCTTTTGAAAAATGCTAGGAGCTAACCCTATAATTAAAAGAGCAGCTAC
Source organism: Micronycteris hirsuta (assembly GCA_004026765.1). Lineage (NCBI taxonomy): Eukaryota > Metazoa > Chordata > Mammalia > Chiroptera > Phyllostomidae > Micronycteris > Micronycteris hirsuta. The sequence continues at coordinate 42,438 of PVJI01002012.1, forward strand.
CATTTAGTGAGTAATTAATTATTAATTTAAATATATAAAAGAATATTAAACAGACTATTTTGTGGCTTCTGGATGTGGCAGTGATTTCCACACATGTGTAAACACGCAGTCCTGAGAATTTACACGTTTTGAGCACAGCTCCGTGTGATTCCTGTGTGAGCAAGTGTGGATCATGTCTGTGGGATGGGAATTCTCTAATAGGAATTTGGCAAAGGTATATCTTAAAAAATTCTGGCTTGCTGATCTCTGAATATTGCTTTAACCTGGTCGTGTCTGCCACCAGACCTGAATCAACATCCCAATGCCTTGCTATGAGTAATCCTACCTGTTCTGCTTAATCCCATGAATAATCAATCCAATGTAAATGTGTCTTAATCCCTCTAATAAAACCCCTGGCTGGGCAACCCACGAGGTCTTTCTCCCCAAGATGGGCGATGGTGGAGGAGACCCGTGGCCGCCGGATTTCTTCTCCCCGCGTGTCTGAGATTTATACATGCACTGGTTACGGTCAACCCCGGGTATCGGCAGGACCGATCCACCCCACGACATCTGGACATCAACTAAGTTCCAAAGTGCCAAAAGGCAATACCCCTTATTAAAAAAAAATATGGCCAATCTGGTCCTTTGACTCTCACCCCCACCACCCATCAAGTCCATATAAGAAGAAGACTAGAGTTAAGAGAGATTTGTTGATTCAGGACAATTGTTGGCCCAGTGGCTATCCTACCAGTCAAGTGAGGGAGTTTCCAAGAACAGACTGGAGGCTGAGTACAAGATGGGAAACTAAGGTCTCATTCCCTGGAAAACTGCATTCAGCTCTACAGAAAGTCTTAGCATTTCCAACCTCTCTCCCTGCTCCTTCTATGAAGAGTTCAGTGACAAGATTCTTGAAGTTTTACATGAATATCCTAAGTTTGGGGGCATTTCTGAAGCAAGAAGCTGATATTCACTTCCTGTTCTAAGTTTTCTGAAGATGCAAGGGGAGGCTAGGTGGAGGCAACCCAACAACTAGAAGAAGAGAGGTCAGCAGCGAGGCAGCCTGCACATCAGGTAGGGCAAGTTTCCTAGGTACCAAGGAACTTGGTTACCTGGCTCAAACCATCCTGATAGAGCCATACCCAAGATCACTCCATGTGGGGAGTAGTGGAACTCCACCGAAATAGGGTGTGGTGTGGGCCATGGAAGGCAGCAGCAAGCCACTGTTACCAAAACTTCAGCCAAAGGTAGATGAGCTTTATTGAACAATTTACCTCCATATCCCTGTCTTGGATCACATTCCCTAGGAGCAGACTTAGAGACAGGGATTCAGATGGGATTTAATGATTGATACATCTCAGCAGAAACCTGTAAAAGAAGGAATGCAACAAAAAAGGGTAGGGGGAAAAGTCAAGCTAGAATGTGGTCACAGGTAAGTCTAGGCTTGGGTCGTTCCTTGGGTGGAAAAGGTTCTGTAGCAAGAACTACCCAGCAGAATTGTTCCCTCTTGATGCAGAGGGCTAGCTTTTTGTATTCTTATGTCAGTAACTACATGTCATTAACTACATGTGACTAATTCTCATGTCAGTTAACTACAGGATATGTGCACTGGACCAGTAAAGGGATCCAGGTAAGGAACCAGTAGCATCTACTACACTCCTCATCCTCTAAAGAGAATATTCTAATTCAGTAATTTTCAACCTTTTTCATTTCATGGCACACATAAACTGATTACTAAAATTCTAGAGCACACCAAAAAAATATATTTTTTGCCAATCTACCCCCCAAAATAGGTACAATTTTGATTCATTCATACCAGACTGTTATTGTATTGGCTGCTGCCATTTTTTTTTTATTTGACAATCTAAGTGAAAAGAAGTCAGTGCCCCTGACTAAATAGTCAGGTATGGCACGTTTTAAAAATTCTTGTGGCACACCAGTTGAAAATTGCTGTTCTAAGCATGGTATTTCAGAGACATTGAGCTCTAGTTACTCATAGTAGTGGCCTGCTTATAACAGCTTTTACTGTGTTTTCTTTCTTTCCTGTTTATCTTTCCTCATTTCTTCACTTGTACTAAATGAATTCATCTCCTAGAAAACTAACTGCACTCAAATTTTTGTCCCAGGGTCATTCTGGGGGAGAGGGAAACCCAAATTAAGACAATTACCAGAATAAAATTGTTTTATCACTGAATGTTTCCTACAGCCATGGATTCCAGCTAGATAGCTTTAAGAAGCAAAGAATTGAATATTGTGTTTGGAGAATAAAAGAATAAAGCTCTGTTGTGCTTATGTCTTCATGAAATTTAGGTTGGTTAATAACTTGATACCCATTCATTATATATTTAATCCTCACAGCAACTTTCTGAGACAGATGCAATTATCTCCACTCTGCACATAGGAAAACAGAAGTTCAGAGAAGGCGTTTGCCCAAACTCACTCGGCTGAAATTCAAATTCCAGTATTCTGAATTTAGAGTCAATTTTCTGATCCAGTAAACCACACTACTTTCAGAACAGATACTCAATTTCTTATTTCTAAATGTAAATGTAGGTTCCCAAAATACCTCTTAAGACAATGGTGGTGTGAAACACAGTTTTCATGTGATGAAAGGCCCATTTTTCCTTTTCTAATATGGCCAGGAAGATGAAAAGGGCAGATAGCATTTTCTGTTGTTAAGTTTACAACATTATTGATATTTTTCAAATTATTACAAGAAAGACCCAGCACTCACATGTTTTATTTAAGGCAGTCCCTGAATTGTTTGGACATTACATTATTTATGTCAAAAAGAATATATTGGATAAACATTTATTCACCTAATAACATTTATTAGTTATAACCAAGCAGTTTTATGACCAGAATAAAATATTGGAAAAAAGGAAAGAAATAAAACAGTGTCTTATTTCTCTGGCACTCTCCCTGATGTGTAGAGATTTTACTAAAGGTATAAACTCCATTCCCAATGTTTGCTCTACAGGGTTGACACAATTCCCTGGGCACCTCACTACTATAAATAACTATTACATCAGCCAGATAAGTAGGAGGATGAGAGACCAGTTGTATGGTAACTAGAGTACAAATGTTAGCATCTGTCTTTGATCTAAATTAGGCCTTGACTTATTAGCTATGCTTTTTCTTTATTAGTGTAATAAAAAAATTACACAAATTTTTATGTTTCTTAGGACTCAGTTTTCCCCAAATGAAATCTGAAGACGATAATAGCTGCTCCCTGATAGGATTTGGGAAGGATTAAATGCATACAAAAGTGTCATATGTATCTGGCCACAGAGTAAGCATTCACCAAATGTTATCTATAATCAGCCCTGACTGGTTTGGCTCAGTGGATTGAGTGCTGGCCTGTTCAATTCCCAGTCAGGGCACATGACTGGATTGGGGGCCAGGCCCCCAGAAGAGGGCACATGAGAGGCAGCCACATGTTAATGTTTCTCTCACTCTCTTTCTTCTTTCCCTTCTCCTCTCTCAAAAAATAAATAAAATCTTTTAAAAAATGGTTATACATATAGATTATACATTTATAATATAAAATCAATAGAATATTCTTTTCTGAGTATAATAGAATAGGAGGGTACTTGGATGAGAGCAAATGCAGTTCATTTTGCAAAGCTTTGGCCTATGTAGTTTCAGTCTTAGGAGGCCCACTTTCCTGGAGGCCACCAGCTGAATGGTGCGCACATATTTACTGCGCGATGCACACTGGAATGGATGCATTATTGACTTTGTTTATCTGAAACAGTGCCACTTAGAACATCCCCCTATATTGTGTCTTCTGGGGATTAGCCCTTTCCTGGGAAAGCAGCAGGAGTACAGAGACACTGCAAACACATGGAGAAAGAATATATGCCAGTGTGGAATGCTATCAAGCTTACATCATTCTGACTCTGGGATGATAGCATAAGTCATGGGAAGGGAGAATCATATGTCTGATACAGGCCTTCTCCAAAAAGTGGCAATAAAACAGTGGAGTGCCCTTTATTCTATATCGTGTGTATGCCAGATAAATTTAACTCAAGAATTTCATCCTAATTTTCCCCAATTTTTAGCTTCTTTCTTGTTCCCATCATATGACTCTGGGATTTGTTCTTTCATTTGTAAAGAATGGAAAGCTAAGTTAAAAAAATAAGTGTTTGTTAAACATAATGTATAATCACTCTCTAACCAATACCATTATTTTATGTAAATCAAAAGTAAATATGGATTTCCGGCCAAGATGGAGGCGTAGGTGGACACACCGTGCCTCCTCCCACAACCAAGAGGAAAAAACAGCAACTTAAAAACCAAAAAAAGACAGATCTGACAGAAAACTGAACTGAGTGGAAGTTTGACAACCAAGGAGTTAAAGAAGACACGTACATCCAGACCTGTAAGCAGGGTAAAGCCAGTTGAGAGCACTCAGAGAGACGGGGTTAGTGGAGCAGTACTGGCGCTCCAGCTTCCCAGAGGGGCCCGTGGCGCGCGCACCTAGAACGCGTTAGGCATACTTGACGAAACTGAGGCCGAGACTGGCGGACCAGGTGGTCCCTCATTTGTGCAGATAAACCAGGTGGAAAAGCTGGAGAGCAGATCAAACCACACAGCCCACCAACGCAGGGAAATAAAGCCTCAAACCACCGATTGAAAACACGGGTAGGGGTTGAGACAGCAGCAGGAGGAACTCCCAGCCTCACAGGAGAGTTAGCTGGGGAGACCCAAAGAAACTTGGAACTGTGCAGGCCCGTCCACTCACCCTGGAGCCAGCAAAGAAGGGTCCAACTTGCTTGTGGGTAGCTGGGGAAGTGCAGAGAGCAGAGCAAACCCCATTGTTCTCTCAGGCCCCACCCCCACAGACAGCGTCACAACACAGCAACCTGGGTTGCTCGACCTGGTGAACACCCAAGGGTCCGCCCTGTAAGATAATAGGTGCACCAAGGGGGAAAAAATGCCCCAAATCAAAGAACACATGGCTCCAGAAAAATTACAACTAACCGACGAAGAGATAGCCAACCTATCAGATGCACAGTTCAAAGCACTAGTAATCAGGATGCTCACAGAATTTGAAGAAAAATTGTCACAATTACTTGAACAAATAAAGGATAATATAAAGGAAACAAAGGGAAATCTGTAGGGAAGCAATAGGGATGAGAAGGAAACTGGGACTCAAATTAATGGAGTGGACAGGCAGAAAGAAAAAAATATCCAACCAGAAAAGAATGAAGAAACAAGAATACGAAAAACGGAGGAGGGGCTTAGGAACCTCCAGGACATAGGTAAATGGCCCAACATCCATATCATAGGCCTGCCAGAGGAGAGGAGGATGACCAAGGGATTGAACACTTATTTGAACAAATAATGAAGGAGAACGTCCCCAAGCTGGTGAAGGAAATAGACCTCCAAGAAATCCGGGAAGCTCAGAGAGTCCCAAAGAAGTTGAACCCAAAGAGGAATACACCAAGGCACATCATAATTACATTACCCAAGATTAAAAATAAGGAGAGAGTCTTAGAAGCAGCAAGAGAAAAGGAGACAGTCACTTACAAAGGAATTCCCATAAGACTGTCAGCTGATTTCTCAAAAGAGACCTTGCAGGCAAGAAGAGGTTGGAGAGAAGTATTCCAAATCATGAAAGGCAAGGACCTACATCCAAGATTACTCTATCCAGCAAAGCTATAATTTAGAGTGGAAAGGCAGATAAAGTGCTTCTCAGAGAGAGTCAAGTTCAAGAAGTTCATCATCACCCAGCCTTTATTATATGAAATGTTAAAGGGATTCATATAAGGCATGGAGGGATATCCACAGGGGAGTGGTAGGGGGAAAGAGGGGGAAAAGGTGTAGAGAATAAGTAGCATAAATGGTAGGTAGAAAACAGACAGGGGAAGGTTAAGAATAGTATAGGAATTGTAGAAGCCAAAGAACTTATGTGTATGACCCATGGACAAAAACTAAAGGGCAGAGAATGGGAGGGTGGGGTGGAGGGGAAGAAAGTGGGGGAAATGGGACAATTGTAATAGCATAATCAGTAAAATATGTTAAAAAAAAAAGTAAATGTTAACTGATTCCAAGGTTGCACTCATGAAAATGTTAATACTATAACAAGGAAGGACATACAGCAGAAACCCAATAAATAATAACATAATAAAAATATTATAATTATGGTAATTATATTTGTGTACCATAGTCTACTCTACCTCCATTGTCCATCTGCCAACTCTTCCACTGCCCCCCCAGTCTGTAATGAGTCACAGTGGATGGAGAAGTCATAAGAGTAGGTAAAAAAGGGAACTGAGGGTCCTTTAGAGTATTGGCAACATGAAAATGACTAATATTTTTTGAACCATCTTCATGATCTAGTGTAATAAGTGCATGTAATTAACTTCTGATAACTTAACATCACTCATTTATAAATTAGAGATTAAAAAATGCTTCCTTTGCAGGCTTATTTTGGAGGTTGTTTGTAGTGTATATAGTTTATTTAGCACAGCTCCTGACACATAGTACTCAAAAATGTTGGCTTTACCTATAAATATTATAATTATTAATACTTGTTTATGTTTCCAGGATAGAAACAATTATTAAAATTTATCTTTAATTCCAAAGAGTCCCCCTGATGGGGTGGGTTGAAGGTGTGAATCTTTCTTTCTCAGTATCCTCATCTTTCCTTGCAGCCCATCTCATCCTGTTCATAGTAGCAGGTCTAGAACACTGAGGCAGGTCTAAGAAAGCTAAATAATCTCAGGGAGAATTTTCAGCAACTCTAAATGGAGTATGCTATAAGTAGCTGTAAGTTCAGTAGTCCCCCCACCCCTGCCATTAGGCACAGTCAACCATGGTCTGAAAATATTAAATGGAAAATTCCAGAAACAATTCATAAGCTTTAAATTACATGCCTTTGTGATGAGCATGATGAAATCTCATGTTGTCCCACTCTGTCCCCCTGGGGTGTGAAATCATCCCTTTTCCAGTGTATCCACCGCTGCCTGCCTGCTAGTCACTTAATAGCCAGCTCACTTATCAAATTGACTATCTCAGCACTTCAGTACTTTTCTTCAAGTCACCCTTATAGTAGCCCAGTGCTATGTCACAATGCCTGTGTCATTCATATTCCTTCATCTCATCATATACACCTTGAATCATCTCGCGTCGTCATGAGAAGATAAGTACAATAAAAACAGGGGAATGGGAGGAGGAGAGAGGAGGAGAAAGTACAGAGAATAGGTAGCGTAAACGGTAGGTAGAAAATGGACAGGGGGAGGTTGAGAATAGTATGGGAAATGTGGAAGCCAGGGAACTTATGTGTATGACCCATGGACAAAAACTAAAGGGCGGGGAATGGGGGGGTTTGGGGTGAGCGGGAATAGAGGGGGAAGAATGGGACAACTGTAATAGCATAATCAATAAAACAAAACAAAAAACAAAAACAAAAAGGATATTCTGAAAGAGATTACATTCACTTAATTTATTACAATATATTATTATAATTGTTCTGTTTTATTATAAGTTATTGTTGTTAATCTTCTACTGTACCTCATTTATAAAGTAAACCTTATCATTGGTATGTATGTATAGGAAAAATACATAGTATATATAGGGTTTGGTACTATTCATGGTTTCAGACATCACTGGGGGTCTTGGAATTTATCCCATGAGGGGCACAAGTGGGGACTACTTTATACAAAATTCAGGCATAAAGCAGGCTGTTTAACTCACAGAAGATTAGGTCTTTGATTCTTTATATTTCCCCTTAGTGCCCATAGCTTTGGTTTTAAGGAGAGTTTGGTCATGTGGAATTTTAACAAACTGATTTCTGAAAATCCAAAGGAAATCTATATTCTGTGTTACTATGTAGCCTCTTTTATGACCTTATTAAACAGAGGAGTTTAGTTAAACAGGATTTTCTCTCCTCCAAATTAGTATAGAGAGCACTTTACCTCTTTTTGTCTCAGCAAGGTTTCTAAAATTCCCATATTGTGATTCATTTAGCCCAATTAGAATTTCATGAACAGAAGATAAACCACAGTATTAAAAAGAAAGAGACTGAATGTAAAATGGTATAGCCACTCTGGAAAAAGAGTTGGCAGTTTCTTAAAGAGTTAACATGAAATTATCATGTTGCTCAGTGGTTGCACCCTTATATAGATTTCTCAGAGAAATGAAAATTTATGTTCACCAAAAAAACCACGTATAGCAAAATCCACAGAAGTTCTATGTATAATAGCTAAAAGCTTGAATCAGCCAGATGATCCTCAACAAGTGAATGATTAAACAAACTGTGGCACAGCCAGGCCATGGAACGTGATTCTGCAATAAGAGACAAACTACAGATTTGAGCAATCATTTAGATGGATCTCAGATAACTATGTTGAGGGAAAGAAGCTAATCCCAAAGGAAACATACTGTTGATTCCATTTTTGTAACATTTTTGAAATGAAAATATTTTTAAATGGGATGTGGGGGCATGGTGGGGGAGAGAAGTGGAAAGTAGGATAACAGGAGAAAGGTGGGTTCAGTTGTAAAAGAGCAACATAAGAAATCCTTATAATTGTGAATAAAGTACCTAGGAATAAACCTAACCAAGGAGGTAAAAGACCTATACTCAGAAAAATACACAACACTGAAAAAAGAAATCATGGAAGACACAAACAAATGGAAATATATACCGTGCTCATAAATCAGAAGAATCAGTATCATCAAAATGTCCATACTACCCAAAGCAATTTATAGATTCAATGCAATCCCCATCAAAGTACCAATGGCATATTTCACAGATACAGAACAAATGCTTCAAAAATTTATATGGAACCATAAACGACCCCGAATATCAGCTGCAATTTAGAGAAAGAAGAGCAAAGCAGGAGGGATCACAATTCCTGATATCAAACTGTATTACAAGGCCAGTGTAATCAAAACAGCCTGGTACTGGCAAAAAAGCAGACAGATAGACCAATGGAACAGAATAGAGAGCCCAGAAATAAACCCGAGTCTCTACGGGCAATTAATCTTTGACAAAGGGGGCAGAAGCATAAAATAGAGTAAAAATAACCCCTTCAACAAATGGTGTTGGGAAATCTGGACAGCTACATGCAAAAAAAATGAAACGAGCACCAACTTACACAAAAATAAATTCAAGGTCGATAAAAGACTTAAATATAAGTCATGATACCATAAAAGTCCTAGAGGAAAATATCAGTAGGAAAATCTCAGACATTCCACACAGCAATATCTTCAATGATATGTCCCCTACAGCAAGGGATGTAAAGGAAAGAATAAACAAATGGGACCTCATCAAAATAAAAAGTTTTTGCACGGCTAAAGAAAACAATATTAAAATAAAAAGAGAACCAACCATATGGGAAAACATATTTGCCAACAATACCTCAGACAAGGGTTTGATCTCCAAAATATATAAAGAACTCATATGACTCCACTCCAGGAAGACAAAAAGCCCAATTAAAAAATGGGCAAAAGACTTGAAGAGTCACTTCCCCAAGGAGGACATACAGAGGGCCCAGAGACATGAAAAGAGGCTCAGCATCACTAGCCATCAGAGAAATGCAAATTAAAAGCACAATGAGATACCACCTCACACCAGTCAGAATGGCCATCATAAACAAAGCAACAGATAACTGTTGGAGAGGATGCAGAGAAAAGGGAACCCTAGTGCAGTTGGTGGGAATGCAGACTGGTGATGCCACTGTGGAAAACAGTATGGAATTTCCTCAGAAAATGAAAAATGGAACTGCCTTTTGACTCAGCAATTCCACGGCTGGGATTATACCCTAAGAGCCCTGAAACACCAATCCAAAAGAACCTATGCACTCCAATGTTCATAGCAGCACAATTCACAATAGCCAAGTGCTGGAAGCAACCTAAGTGCCCATCTACAAATGAGTGGATCAAGAAACGATGGTACATTTACACAATGGAATTCTACGCAGCAGAGAGGAAGAAGGAGCTTATATCCTTTGCGACAACATGGATGGAACTGGAGAGCATTATGCTTAGTGAAATAAGTCATGTGGTGAGCAAAAAATACCATATGATCGCACCTTTAACTGGAACATAATCAACAAAAGCAAAAAGCAAGCAAAATATAACCAGAGACATTGAAATTAAGAACAATCTAACAATAGCCAGTGGGGAGGGGGGAGGGGACAATGGGGAGAAGGGTTTTCAGGAACCACTATAGAGGACACATGGACAGAACCAAGGGGGAGGATGGAAGCAGAGGAAGAAAGTGGGTTTGGAGGGGGTGGGGGAAGGGGAGGGGAGAGAATGCATAGACTGTAATTGAACAACAATAAAGTAATTAAAATTAAAATTTTAAAAAAAGAAATCCTTGTGGTGTTGGAACTACTCACAATCTTGAGTTTGGTGGTGGATACAAGAACCTATACATATGATAAAATTGTATAAAATACAAATAAATGAGAATAAGTTAAATTGGGAAAATCTAAAAAACATCGTTGTGTTGTATCATTGTCAATAGCCTAGTTATTATATTACACTCTACTTTTGCAAAATGTTCCCATTAGGGAAAACTGAGAAAATGTGCAATGTGCATGGAATCTTTATGTGTGATTTCTTACAACTGTATCTCAGTCCACAATATCACACAAAAATATTTTTCGATTAAAAATAAACTAAATATTCCTCCCAGTCTATCTGCGTGCTAATGAGGGACTGCCCGGTCCGCTAGTCCCAGCCCCGGTTTCGCAGAGTGCGCCTGCCTGCCGTGCTTTGGCCAGGCACGCCCACCACAGGCCGCTCCGCTCCAGGCGCCTGGAGCGCCACCGGCTCGGCTCCACAAACTGGGTCTCACAGAACTCTCTCCACCCAGCTCTGCCCCTCCTACCAGTCTGAATGAACGGGAACATAATCAACAAAAGCAAAAAGCAAGCAAAACTTAACCAGAGACATTGAAATTAAGAACAATCTAACAATAGCCAGGGGGGAGGGGGGAGGAGACAATGGGGAGAAGGGTTTTCAGAAACCACTATAGAGGACACATGATCAGAACCAAGGTGGGACGGGGAGGGAGGCAGGGAAGGGAGGTGGGATTGGAGGGGAAGGGGAGGGGAGAGTATGCAGACAACTGTAATTGAACAACAATAAAGTAAAAAATAAAAAAATAATAATAAATAAATAAAGTAAATAGAGCCATTAAAAAAGTAAAAGGTTAAAAATAAAACTTTACCTAATGTCAATGTTGAAAGGAAATTATAATGTTAAAACCCCTAGAGAATTCTTGAATTATTAGTTGGTAATTGCTTATAACCTCTAATTACTTCAAGCATGAGAGAATTTACCTCCTCCTGAGGTAATCAGTAACAGTTTTCCTCCATTTAAAAGTTTTTCTAAAACTGAAAATGGAATCTCTTTTAAAGAACCTGCATCCATTGGTCCCACAGAAAAACTCTAAACCCTCACAATACATGGTTGCCCTTTAAAATCTTAAAGAAAGCTAATTTTTTTTTGCTCTGAGTTTAATTTTCTTTATGATTAACATTGTCAATTCTTTTCCTCCTTAAACATTCTTTTACGGCCCTTTACCCATCATAAATGGTTCTTCTGTGTGCACTTTCTAATGTCACCAGGTTTTTCTTAATGTGATCGTAGTATTTTAAGTATGATATAAACTGTGGTGAGTAAGAAGCTATGGCAGGCAAGGTTGAGGACTGGGAGTAGGGAAGGGAAATAAATGCAGTTATAAAAGAACAACTAAAATAAAGGATCTTCCTGTTGATGAACTTGGTTTATAGCTTGCCTCTATCAAGGTAAATATCTTGGCTGTGACAATTTTGCAAGATGGAGGAACTGAGTAAAAGATACATAGGATCTCTGAATTATCTCATGTGAATATACAATTTTCTAAAGATAAAAAGTTTAATTCAGACAAGAAACAGAGAAAAAGAGATTGACAGAGAGGTGGACAGGCAGAGCCTGCCTCAACTTCAAAGCTGTCATAAAAAGGCTAAATGCATGTGAAAACAAAATGAAGCAAAACAAAAACACCCAGATTCCGACCAATTCTTCATGGGTCACAACTAGATGTTAATATCTGCAAGCAAATAAGCTGAAGTGGTTTATGCTTGGCTCAAAAGTGCATACTAAAGAAAAGTTAGTGTATGAATACAGCATCTGAATATTTGCAGAAGTGTACGTATGTGTAGTATGCATTTGGAGAAGTATTGCATTATCTTCATATCAGGCTTACCATAATTATATCCAAACACATCCAAATGGATTTCTCCTTGATTGTTCTCTTTCTTTTATACCTCATGTCCATTCTATCAGCAATTCTATTATCTCCGCATTCAAAATATACCTAGAATATGACCATATTTATTTTTTATTTTTATATGTACACATTTTATTCTTGTTCAATTACAATTGTCTGCATTTACCCGCCACCACTCCCCCCATCGCAACCATCCCTACCTCCCTCCCCTGCTTCCACACACCACCATGGTTGTCCATGTGTCTTTTATAGTTGTTCCTAAGAACTCTTTCCCTCTTCCCCCCATTATCCTCTCCTACCTCCCCTCTGGTTACTGTCAGATTATTCTTAATTTCAATGTCCTTGGTTATATTTTGCTTCCTTGTTTGTTTTGTTGATTACATTCCACTTATAGCTGAAATCATATGGTATTTGTCTTTCACTCCCTGGCTTATTTCACTTAGCATAATGCTCTCCAGTTCCATCTATGCTGTTGCAAAGGGTAGGAGCTCCTTCTTTTTTTCTGCTGCACCGTATTCCATTGTGTAAAGGTACCATAGGTTTTTGATCCATTCATTTACTGATGGGCACTTAGGTTGCTTCCAGCACTTGGCTAATGTAATTGTACTACTATGAACATTGGGGTGCATAGGTTCTTTTGGATTGGTGTTTCAAGGTACTTACTATATAATCCCAGCAGTGGAATTGGTGGGTCAAAAGGCAGTTCCATTTTTAGTTTTCTGAGGAAATTCCATACTATTTGCACCAGTGGAATATGACCACTTTTTAACAAATTCTGCCGCTACCACCATCTTTTACCTGGATTATTTTAATAGCCTCATAAATACATCTGCAGTCTGGCCATTCCCCTGTAGTCCATTTAAAGGATCAGAAGGACCTATTTAAACATAAGTTAGATTAGCCCTGGCAGGGTTGCTTAGTGGTTAGAGTGTCATCCAGTATACCAAATGTTTGCAGGTTCAATCCCTGGTCAGGGCACATACATAGGTTGTGGGTTTGATCCCCAGGCAGAGGTAACCAATGATGTTTCTCTTTCACATCTCTCTCTCTCTCTTTTTCCCTCTCTGTCTCTGTCTCTCTCTCCTTCTCTCTCAAAAATCAAAACATGTCCTGGAGGATAAAAGAAAATGTAAGTTAAATCATGACATCACTCTTTTGAAAACATTTTAATGGCTTTCAAAGACAAACATGATCACTGGGAGAAGTCAAAATCTTTGCCAGTGCTGCTACTCTCCCCACCCCAGTCCTTCAGCTCCACCATTACTGGTCTCTGGTGTTGTACAAATATGCCAGTCAAACCCCTTCCTTGGGGCCTTTGCACTCATTGTTCCCTCTCCCTTGGATGTTCTTCTCTAAGGTATGCACATGACTAACTTTCACACCACCTCTAGGTGTCTGCTTGAATGTCAAAATACCACAAGCTCTCTCCTCCTTCCTGGGACATAAAAGACACTCTATATTTATTTTAAAACATAACTGAATAAATAATTGAAAAGAACAAATAAGGCATTTCCATAATAGAAAATACTGGTTATAAATTTTAATAAAATTCTCTTCCTTCAAGCCTAAGCCACAGTCCCCCTGTTTTGCCCAGTCCTTTTCTCAAAGCAGAGCTCCTTCTCTGAATTCACACACAATCCCCACTGCTTCATTTTTGTTCTAATTGTCCCATCTATGGCTTGTCTTCTGAAGTAAATTAGAAGCTCAAAAGTAAGAGCTGTGTTCTAGTTTTTATCCTTCCCCATCACTGGCAGAGATCAAAGCATATTACAAATATTTGGGAAATAAATAATCCTTGATTTATTTCAATCCCTGGATTTCATGATCCTTCCTATGGTGTTCTTTGATCTATTTTATAATATATTTTAATATTATGAGGATTATGTCACCTTTTCAAATATAATTGAGTGCCAGCTGCACTGTGGCTGCTCATGGTTTTCCATTGATGCAATTGAATGTGACCTTTCAGCACCTAGCCCACTCACATTCCCCAGAAACAGAATCTGTCACCGGTTCTCACCTTTAGTGGACTTGGAGAGTAAAAGCTGTCACAAAGACTATGTAAGTCACAGATGAAAGACATTTAATGGGAAGTTCATCATCAGAGAGGGGGGAAATATTTTGTAGCACACAGAAACAAGGAAATGTTTTCATTTAATCATCTTGGCTGTGGGATTTTACTTTGCCACTAGACTTCAGAAATGCAGATTCAGAGAATTCATTTTAGTGCAAATCAAAACTTATCTTTTTATCTGACTTTTATCCTTAAATGTCACCCCAAGTTTAAAGCTCTTGAATATTGTTTTATGTAGGGTCTTTAGAGATAACTTTGTACATTGCAAATTTGGTTTGTATAGCATTGAGTTTGAAGAAAATCTATAGGGAATGAAAATTCATAAAGGAGAATCTATTGATAGAAAAAAAAAGGAGACAGGCTGGAAAAAACAAGCCACATTTTTCTGAATGATAATAAAATACAGTAAGCACTGGGGAAGGGGAAGACCCATATGTAATTTATTTCAGCCTCTTTGTGTAATGCAGGCAAGTACTTCTGCCCAAAATGGTGAAACGAGTTGCCCAAGGTTACACAATGGGTAAGGACATAGATGTGATTAGAACATAATTCCCCTACCCTCTCAAAGTTTTTTCTTGTATATCACTATTTGTTAACATTGGCATTTCTAATTTTGCAGTCAGATTTAGCATTCTTGGTCTCTCTCCACTCATGTTCCCCTTCCCAGTTTTAACAACCAAAAATGTCCACAAACATTGCCAAAGGTCTCCTGGAGAGAAAATCACCTCTGCACTAGTGAGGAGTTGTTTTGAACTACTTTTTGACATGATCAATGAATGAGAATAATAGAGAAGAGTTTCCATTTCCGTTGCAAAAATCTGTACAAGAATCTATGCCTAATAGGTATTTGTGCTAGTTAGAATTCAGGTTGAAGTAACAGAAATCCACCTGAAACTAATTTAAACAATGTGGTCATTCATTGGCATGCATGAGCAAAGCACTGAGGCAGGCACTAGGCTGGCTGGAAGCTGGGGCAGCTAGGGTGTCTCCATTGCTCCATTTCTTCTTTCAGTTCTCTCTTCTTTGCCTTATTTTCTCAGGCTCTTCATTTGGGAGTGGACACTGTCCCAAAGAACTGGATTCACTCCCTTACGATTCAAAATCCATGGGCAAAAAAGAACAATCCTGCCACTTATAGTCAAGAAGTTCTAGAAAGACAATGATTGGGCCAGAGTGGGTCATGTGTCTGACCCAATGGCCAGGGTATGGCAGTCCTGTTTTCACCAGCATGGGGATTGTGGGGAAGGTGAGGGGTGCTTATCATCGGCACAATCATAGCAATGATAATAATGTCCTCTACAGTGCTTTGAAATGATTGAACATAATTACACTAATTTACATCACAAATTCATAAAAACCTATTAGACATTACTGCTTAGGTTGAAGGCTCCTTCAAACCAGATGAAAGTTTATGCCTCTAGTGCCCAATTTCTAGCAATGGGTGTTTTTGCTGTTAAAAAGGCCTACCCTTAATAATAATGCAATCCAGAATAAGACTACAAATGGAGATCCACAGATCACACAGCTAAATATTTAAATCTCACATAGCATACTAAGTGTTAATATATTTTCTTTTCCTACACTGACATATATGTCTTAATAAAGACCTGGGAGGTCAGGCCTGGATGGTGTGGCTCAGTGGACTGAGCACTGGCCCACAAACCAAAGGGTTCCTGGTTCCATTCTCAGTCAGGGTATATGCCTAGGTTGTAGGCCATGTCCCCAGTAGGGGGTGCACAAAAGGCAACCACACATTGATGTTTCTCTCCCTCTCTCTTTCTCTCCCTCTCCCTTTCTCTAAAAATGAATAAATTCTTTAAAAAAAGAAAAGACCTGGAAGATCAGATTTGAATTTAAAATTCTCAAAGTTCTGGTGTTAAGAAACAGAGAGTGGTAGCATGGGGAGGCCTCATTCCAGCCCCCTCCCCTGACTCCAGCCAGGCCTGCACACATTTCTCCCACCCTTGGGCTCAGTCCCACACTGGGCAGGGCCTGCACATCCAGCCCACTGGTGGTCCCTGCAAATAATGCTCTCTAACGCCCTTTGATCTAAAGGTTCTTCACTGGCAGCAGGGTCTGGCCTGGGTGAGAGAGATTCAGAAAAGGCCTAGCAAAGGCTCTGGAAACCAAGGCAAAACCATCTGCAGGGGACTCTAGGTCTGGGTACACACAGAGTGTCCTAGACTAAGGGAGAAGAGGCCCCATGTGGACATGTCTCTTGCTGCATGAACCCCAAGCCCCAGGGAGAACCTGTGGGCCTTCCACAGCATGAGGCCCAGGGGCCCAGAGGCCAAGATATAAGGATGGTATGCTATCTGAACAAAACTCTGTCTTCTATAAAATAGTGTATTAAAAATAACTAACTTCCCAGCTGGTGTAGCTCAGTGGATTGAGCGCGGGCTGGGAACCAAGGGGTCCCAGTTCGATTCCCGGTCAGGGCACATGCCTGGGTTGTAGGCAGGGTCCCCGGTGGGGGCCATGTGAGAGGCAACCATACATTGCTCTTTCTCCCTTCCTTCTCCTCTCTCTGAAAATAAATAAATAACATCTTTAAAAAAATAAATAAATAAATAACTTGTGGAAAAAAATATTGTTAAGGGCACTCCAAACCTATTTAATGCCATAACCAAATCAATAACAAAACAACTGGTACCTTTGAAGAGAACTTGAAAAACTCAAGACTGCTGGTCAGTGAGACTGCTTTTAAGGAACAGAAATGAGCAAGAAACAGCAGTGCCCACTCAGGCTCGTGTCAGGGACCACGCTAATGGGAAATTCCAAACCAGAGCCAGAAGAGCTCTGGAGGCTCAGGAGGAAGTAGAACCTGCTGCCAGACCAGCACTTGGCAAGGTCCAGTGCCTTCTCTCCAGGGATTCATTTTTAATGTTCTTTAAAACGGAGCTGTCAGGAGTCCTGAATGCAGAGCAGATAAAGGGAAGGCCTTTCCTTTCCTGCTGAAGTTGTCATTCCACCCTGTCATCCCAGCTTCCCTTGCTTAAGAAAAAACATAGATGTCTACATCACCTTTGTGTTAAAATGACAACATTACTTATTAACAATTCTGTGTAAACTAATTAGCATAAAGAAAACATGTAACAGAACAGACTTTATAATTCATTTCTTTCTTAAATTTATTTTTGTTGTATTTTTTCCATCACCATTTATTCTCCTATAACCTCCTCCCCAATCACCACCCTGTTGTCCATGTCTATGCATCCCTTTTCCTCCATCCCTACACCCCATAACCACCTCCACCCACACTGTCAGCCTGCTATCTAAAATAATTATTTTACTGATAATTTTAAAAGCATGAAATACAGCCTGTCACCCAATTGAAAATTCCCAATGGTGGATGTCCAGCTCAAAACTTTATGCCACCCTAATTCTACTCATTGTTCAAGGCCTCCCCTTCCAATGCCATGAGTCCTGCATGCTTTCTCTACTGTTACAACTACAAAGTAATCTCCTCTGCTCCTATATCATTTTTGTATCCTCTTAAAATTATTTATACAGTTGTATTCTCTTTAGAGGGTAAAACTTAGGTTGTATTCATCTTTCCATAAGTCACTGTTCCTCATCTAGGTTTGGCTATGGGAGATGTTCAATAAATGCTTAAGCTAATAAATACAATTTGGGGATCTGGAAGCCATACTGCTCAAAATCAGTCTTGACTGATGAAAATTACATGGTGAGATTTATCTTTATTATCCACCCACTCTTCTCCTTTAACAAAGCTAGAGAAAAAACAGGCAACACAATACATTAGTAGTAGTAGTAGTAGTAGTATAGCAGTTTTAGAAAATCAGGCAAGAAGCTACATGCATAATGTACATGATAACCATCAATAACCATCCACTCAATAACCATCCCAAAGGTAAATGGTCATACCCTTATTTTAAAATGAAGAAGTTGAAAGAGCCTCCCCTCCTTCCTGCCCCTAATCTCCCCAGCACTTTCTCCATGTTGGAGAACCTCGACCTGAAAAAGCCAGGGAACAAGAAAAGTAGGAGGCACGGGCTGCTTTCCTGAAAGTGAATTGTTCTGAACAATTGCTTTTCCCCAAAGAGCAAAATGGAGAATGGGAGAGAACAGAGGATGTGTGAGTGTGTGTGTTAGGGAGAGGCAACACGAAGCAAAAGGAAAAGACTGTACTTGGCATTGAAAGCAAACAAATCAGGGATGGAATAAAGGCAGTAATTGCTGCAAGACCACCTTGATTCTCAAAGTGAGGGAGCTGAGCACACCACAAACATCCAGTGAGGATAACAGACAACCTCAGATGCTAGCAAGGGCTACAGGACTTTGGCTTGTCCTCAGGAAATAAATCTTTTGATTACTTTGACACTGTGGGGTAAAGAGGGAAAAAAGAGATGAGGTACATGCGCTCTACCTTCCACCTGCTCTAAGGAGATTCCAGTGTGAATGTCAAGAGATTCCTGAGCTCTTTGCCATCAGAGGAGGAAATACACACCCACACACGTGCACACTCCAGACCTCACTCACAAGCCCTCCACCAGCACACACCACCAGACTTCAGTTCCTTATGCCCCTGAATGGGGACAGCCTATTGACATCTCGGAATTGATGTGAGAGTGATAAGGTGGGCACAGGCTATGAAGCTGCAGGAATATTGCTAGATGTTCCCACCACCAGGAAGCTGGGCTGCAGAAGACCCAAGATGGTAGAGAAATAAGTGGAAGCTACACTAACATCTTCCTAGGACTAATCTGGAATTACATTTAAATTATAGAAACATCATCCTGAATAACCAACTGAACACTAGCTGGAGAGAAGACTTATAAACACAGACAGACAGAAGGAGACATATCACCACAATGTGACAGGTAGGGAGTTTGGAGGAGGTGCCAGAGGGCTAGCTAGGATCCCATGGGCAGAAGCTGAAGCATCCTACAGGGATATTCAGTGGTGGTGGTGGTGGAGGAGGTTTGCCCCTGAGAAGTGTAGGGTCTAAATCCCAAACTGGCCTCCCCAACCTACAGCACCAGAACCAGGAAATAAACCCCCTCAAAACTTTAAGAGGTTCTTAAAGGGTCAATGCACAAAATTTCATTTGCAGCCATTTACCCTGGGCTCTGGAAGAAGGAGGACAGAGTAAACTAGAGATACTTGAGGAGAGTCTGTGGCTGGTGGCTCCGGGGAGAAAGCTGAAGGAACAGTCACCAGGATCCTTGTGCTGAATCATTCCCCACACTGCCAGAGCCATCTTTCTCAGACAGAGTAATCCCCCTCCAAGTGGCATCAATCTGAGGGGAAGCAATAGCCCCACCCACAAGAATTACTCTGTCCCCACCTGTGCTGCTTAAGCCCAGCTGCTGAGGAGTACAACTAGAAGACATTAACTGATTAACCCAACAGAAAGCCTATAGGCAGAGGAAGATTGCTGGGAACTCTGAGGCTTCAGCTGACACACCCCTCCACCACTTCCCCCAGCTCTGGTGCTGGTAAAAGCTGGCTTTGGTGCACAACCTCATTCTTTCTGCACACACCCAAACTCAGCAGAGGGAAAAAAGACACTGTGGATCACTGATAGTCCCAAACAGGTTGCCCAGGGCCAGTGACAGGCAGGGTTTAACTTAGGTGTGCACCACGATCTTGTAGATCTACCTGATACATAGAAACAACTATAAAGAAGCAGCCAAAATGAGAAGACAAAGAAACAGACCACTAATGAAAGAATAAGAGAATTGTCCAGAAGAACTAGATGAAATGGAGGCAAGCAATTTATCAGACTGAGAGTTCAGCGTAACAATTATAAGGATACTCAACAGCACGAAGAATGACATAGAAACCATAAAAAAAAGTCAGAAATAAAGGATAAAATATCTGAAAATAAATTATACATCTGGAAGGAATAAATAGTAGATTAGGTGAAGCAGAGGATCGAATCAGTATTTTGGAAGACAAGGTAGAAAAAAGCACCCAGGCAAGACAGAAAATAGAAACAAGAATTTCAAAAGATGAGGAGAGTTTAGGAAACATTTTGAGCAACATGAAGCATAACAACATCCTCATCATGGGAATACCAGAAAGAGAAGAGAGGGAGCAAGGGATTGAGAACCTGTTTGAAGATATAAAGTCTCAAAAGTTCCCTAACCTAGTGAAGGAAAAATACACACAAAACCAGGAAGCTCAGACAGTCCCAAACAAGTTGGACCTAAGGAGGCCTACACCAAGACATATCATAATGAAAATGACAAGGCTTAAAGACAAGGAGAGTATCCTAAAAGCCACAAGAGAAAAGCAGGTAGTTACATATAATGGAGCACCAATTAGACTGTCATCTTATTTCTCCACAGAAACATTTCAGGCCAGAAGGGAGTGGCATAAAATATTCAAGGTGATGAAAAGCAAGGACCTATAACCAAGGCTACTTTATTCAGCAAGGCTATCATTTAAAATTGAAGGTGAAATTAGAAGCTTCCCAGACAAGAAAAAGCTAAAGGAGTTTGTCAATACCAAACCAGTACTACAACAAATGCTAAAGGGCTTGGAAGAAGGAGGAGTAGGAGGACAAGGAAAAAGAGGAAGAGGAGAAGGAGAAGAAGAAGGAGAAGAAGAAGAAAGAAAGAAAATAAAACAGAGGAAAATACCCTAACAATAAAAAGACACTAAATACATATCTATTGATAATCACTTTAAATGTAAATGACATAAATGCTCCAACCAAGAGACATAGGGTAGCTGAATGGATAAGAAAACAAGACCCATATATATGCTGCCTCCAAGAGACCCATCTCAGATAGAAAGATATACACAGACTAAAAGTAAAGGGATGGCAAGACATTTTATGAAAAGGGAAAAGAAAGAAAAACAGGAGTAGCAGTATTTATATCTGACAAAATAGATTTTAAAATCAAGGTTATAGTAAAAGTCAGAGAAGGAAACTACATAATTATAAAAGGAATGGTCCAACAAGAGGCTATAAGCCTAGTAAACATTTACGCACCCAATGTAGGAGCACCTACATATGTGAAGCAAATGTTGATGGACATAAAGGGAGAAACTGATAGAAACACAGTCATAGTCAGGGATTTTAACACACCATTGACTTCAATGGATAGATCTTCCAGACACATTAACAAAGAGACAGAAGCCTTAAATGACACAATAGATCAAATGGATTTAATTGATATATTCAGAGCATTTCACCCCAAAGTAGCAGAATATGTATACTTTTCAAGTGCACATGGAACATTTTCTAGGATAGACCAATGTTAGGATACGAAACAAGTCTCAATAAATTTAAGAAGACTGATATCATATCAAGCATTTTCTCTGACCATGCTATGAAACTAGAAATCAACCACAAGAACGCTGAAAAACCCATACAGATATGGAAGCTAAATAACATGTTATTAAACAATGAATGAGTCTACAATGAGATCAAGGAATAAACCAAAAGAGACCTTGAAACACATGAAAATGAGGTCACAACAATCCAAAATCTGTGGGACACTGGGGAGGTAATCCTAAGAGGGAAATTCAAAGCATTACAGGCCTATCTCAAAAAACAAAAAAAAAGCTCAAATAAACTATCTAACTTCACATTTAAAGGAACTTGAAAAGGAACAACAAAAAAAGTCCAATGTGAGTAGAAGGAAGGAAATAATTAAGATCAGTGTGGAAATAAATGAAATAGAGTCTAAATAAAATGATACAAAAGATCAATGAATCCAAGAGCTGGTTCTTTGAAAAGATAAACAAGATTGACAAACCTTTAACCAGACTCATCTGGGAAAAAAAGCCTTTTTTTCAGTGTTTATTTATTTTTTTTTAAGGATTTTACTTATTTATTTATAGAGAGAGGGGAAAGGAGGGAGAAAAGAGGGAGAGAAACATCAGTGTGGTTGCCCCTCATGCACCCCCAACTTGGGACCTGGTCTGCAACCCAGGCATATGCCCTGACTGGGAATCAAACCAGCAACCCTTTGCTTCACAGGCCAGCACTCAATCTACTGAGCCACAACAGCAAGGGCAATAAAAGCCTTTTATGACAAACCCACCACCAATATCATACTCAATGGGCAAAAACTACAAGTGTTCCCCTTAAGATCTAGAACAAGACAGGATGTCTGTTTTCACCTCTTATTCAACATAGTACTGGAACTCCTAGCCACAGCAATCAGACAAGAAGAAGAAATAAAAGGCATCCAAATTGCAAAGGAAGAAGTAAAACTGTGATTTTTTTTGCAGATGACATGATATGTTATATAGATAACCACAAAGATTCTACCAAGTAGCCACTAGAACTGAAAAATGAATTCAGCAAAGTAGCAGGGTACAAAATTAACACACACAATCAGTTGCATTTTTATACACCAAAAACAAACTAACAGAAAGGGAAATTAGGAAAACAATACCAGTCACAATTGCTTTGAAAAAATAAAATACCTAGGAATAAACTTACCCAAGGATGTGAAAGACCTGTACTTGGAAAATGACAAGACACTGAAGAAAGAAATTAAAGAAGATACAAATAAGTGGAAGCATATACCATGTTCATGGATAGGAAAATAAACATCATTAAAGTGGTCATACTACCCAAAGCAATCTACAGATTCGATGGAATTCTTATCAAATTCCAATGACATATTTCACAGAACTAGGACAAATATTGCAAAAATTTATATGGAACCACAAAAGGCCCCGCATATCAACAGCAATCCCAAGAAAGAAGAACATAATTGGAGAATCATGCTACTCAATACCAAATTATATAAGGCCATAGTAATCAAAACAGCATGGTATTGGCATAATAACAGACACATAAATCAATGGAACAGAATAGAATGCCCCAAAATAAGCCCACACTTTTATAATCAATTAACATTCAACAGAGGAAACAAGCACATGTAATAGGGTAAAGATAGTTTATTCAATAAATGATGTTGGGAAAATTGAACAGATGTATGCAGAAAGTGAAACTAGACCACCTTCCTACTTCACACACAAGAATAAATTCAAAATGGATTAAAGACTTGAATGTTAGGCTCAAAACCATAAAAAATCTTTGAAGAAAACATAGGCAGCAAAATCTCAGATATACCGTGTAGCAATATTTTATCAGATATAACTCCCTAGGCAAGGGAAACAAAAGAAAAAATAAACAAATGGGACTACATCGAAATAAAAAGTTTCTGCACAGCAAAAGAAAACATCAACAAAATAAAAAGACAACCCACAGAATGGGAGAACATATTCACCAATACATCTAATAAGGGGTTAATATCCAAAATTTATAGAGAACTTATAAAATTCAACACCAAAAAAGAAAACTGACAGTAACCAGAGGGGACAGGGGAGAGGGATAAGGGGAGAAAATAGGAGAAGGGCCATCAAGGAACATGTATAAAGAACACATGGACAAAGCCAAAGGGGGTAGGTTGGAGGGTGGGAGATGGGGATGGATGGGGTGGGGGGGCATGGCGGGGTGAAATTGAGACAACTGTACCCGAACAACAATACAAAAGATCCAATTTAAAAATGGGCAAAGGATTTGAATAGACACTCTAAAGAGGACATAAAGATGGCTAATAGACATATGAAAAGATTCTCAGCATCACTAATCATCAGAGAAATGCAAATTAAAACCACAATGAGATATAATTTCACACCTGTCAGAATGACTATCACCAATAAACCAAAAACAACAAGTGCTAGCCAAGATGTGGAGAAGGGGACATGCTTCTGAACTGTTGGTGGAAATGCAGATTGGTGCAGCCACTGTGGAAAGCAGTATGGAGATACCTCAAAAAATTAAAAATGGATCTGCCTTTTGACCCAGTGAAACCACTTCTGGAAATACATCCAAAGGAACCCAAAACACTAATTCAAAAGAACATAAGTACCCATATGTTCATTGCAGCATTATTTACAGTCGCCAAGATATGGAAGCAGCCCAAGTGTCCATCAGTAGATGAGTGGATAAAACAAGTAGGGGACATTTACAAACACTACTTGGCTGCAAAAAACAAGAAAATTTTACCCTTTGAGACAGTATGGATGGACCTGGAGAACATTATGCTAAGTGAAATAAGCCAGTCAGAGAAAGACAAACACCATACAATTTCACTCATATGTGGAGTCTAGTGAACAAACAAGCAAAGCAGAGACAGACTCATAGAGTGCAGGATGACAGTTAAGATGGGGGAGGGGAGGGGGAGGGATTGAGGAAAAAGGACTCATGGACATGGACAACATTGTGGTGATTTGGGGGAAGGAGGACTAAAAGGTATGAAAAATACAATAAAAATTTTTTTGAAAAGAATAGGGCCAATGGCTTTCATCTTTGCAGACTCAGATTTTATATATTGGCTGGCTCATATCTATGTTTGATACATGTTTGTCGAATAAATGAGTAAATGCTGTTTGAAAAATAATCCTAACATTCAGTTTAAGTTTCCATGTCTTGTAAATCTATTTTCTTTCCCCTCCCCACAAAAACTGAAGAAGCTGATTCTCGGAGACATTAAGTGACTTGTTCAAGAAGCCACAGTGACCCTGGCTGCTGTAGCTCAGTGGATTGAGCGTGGGCTGGGAACCAAGCGGTCTTTTTTTTTTTTTTAAGATTTTATTTATTTATTTTTAGACAGAAGGGAAGGGAGGGAGAAGGAGAGGGAGAGAAACATCAATGTGTGGTTGCCTCTCATGTGGCCCCCACTGGGGACCTGGCCTGCAACCCAGGCATGTGCCCTGACTGGGAATCGAACCAGTGAACCTTTGGTTCACAGCCCGCACTCAATCCACTGAGCCACACCAGCCAGGGCTAGAGCAGTTCATCTTTAAAGGAACCCTTAAACTAGTCATTTAAAAAATAACCAAAATGTAAATTGCTCTTTTAAGTTGCGCCGTAAGTTAATATTATTATGTATCAAAATTTCTCAATGGTAATACATGTTTTTATTAATATATTTCATTTTTTAAAATACCTTTAGATTTACAGAAAAATTGAGCAGATAGTACAGAGAGTCCCCCCATATACTCTCTCCACCCAGTTCCAATTATTTATAGCTAACATTAGTAAGGTGTATTTATTATAATTAATAAATCAATATTGATACATTATAATTAAGCAAAATTAATAATTCCATAATTTGTTCATATTTTTACCTAATGTCCTTTTTTGTCCCAGGATCCCACATGACATTTAGTTTTATGTCCCTTTAGGTTCCTCTTGGCTGGAATAGTTTCTCAGACTTTGTTTTTGTGACATTGACAGTTTTGAGGAGTTCTGATGAAGTATTTTGTAAAATGTTCCTCTTTTGGGTTTTGTCTTATATTTTTCTCACAATTATTCTGAGGTTATAAATTTTGAGGGAAAAGACCACAGAGGCAAAGTGTTGTTTCCATTACATTATATCAAGTGTACATATAATCCATATGATTTATAGCTGTTGATGTTGACCCTGACAACCTGGCTAAGCAGTCTTTGTCAAGTTTATCAACTATAAAATTACTCCTTTTCCACCCATATTTCTATACTGTACATTTTGGAAGGAAGTCATTATGCACAGCTCATACTTATGGAGTAGGGAATTTTGTCCCATGTCTTATATGAAATTCTTCTACATAGATTTATCTAATCATCATTATATATATATATATATATATGTACATATATATATATGATATATATGCATGGATATTTATTTTATACTTTGAATTATAATCCAATGCTATTTTATTTATTTTCTTGCTCAAAGTTTTCCAGCATTGGTCATTGAGAGCTTTTTCAGTAAGGTCCTGTGTCCTTCTGATATACCACCATCAATGTGAGATATATGTATATATATATACATGGGACTTGCTTACTTTCTGGTTCTACAAGGTGCTCCAGGCTCATTTTCTCATGTAATGTTTTTTCTGCCATTTCTCGAAGAATCCCTTGTTACTTTTATTTTAAAATAATATTAAAAACCAAGATTTGCACTCTAAGTGTGCTCATTGCTACTGAGGTGTAATTTCTTTGGAGCCTCTCAGAGAGCAAAGAAATATATGTATGTGTACTAACTCACATGCAAGTTTATACAAATATCTATAAATATGTCTACATGTAACCCTCTGTATCTATATGTTAAACTAAATATGAGTGTACCCATGGTGTCTCCATTAATCCATCACCACATTGACCATTCTAGCCTTCTCCCCTAGTATATATATATATAAATCCCCATTCCAAATTTAAGAAATCTGGC
This sequence comes from Micronycteris hirsuta, assembly GCA_004026765.1. Taxonomy (NCBI): domain Eukaryota; kingdom Metazoa; phylum Chordata; class Mammalia; order Chiroptera; family Phyllostomidae; genus Micronycteris; species Micronycteris hirsuta. The sequence goes on from PVJI01002012.1 coordinate 68,938, forward strand.
CCCTACTATTCATCATCCTTCCCTTCATTGTTTGATGCCAGTGTACATGTATCAAAATTATTAACCAGAGCCCCATGGTAAACAACTATCAACTAGAGAACAATGCTTCTGTGCAATTCCTTTTGTTTTTAGTCTTACAGACTCCATTTAATTATTTCCAGTTTTTTAGATTAGCATCTTTTACCCTGTCTACCTCAGTAAAGTTATTTCATATTTGTAATACACTTAGATCGTCTATTCGTCTGCATTGTGCCAGAGATCCCCTGTCCACATAAATTATTTGGAGCTCCTTTGTTTCTGAATTCTATGCAGCAGAGAGAGAAGGAACTCCTACCCTTTGCGACAGCATGGATGGAACTTGAGAGCATTATGCTAAGAGAAATAAGTCAGGCAGTGAGGGTCAAATACCATATGATCTCACCTTTAACTGGAACATAATCAACAAAAGAAAGATGAAAATAAAATATAACCAGAGACGTTGAAATTAAGAACAATCTAACAATAGCCAGAGGGAAGGGAGTTGGGACAGAGGGGAGAAGAGTTTTCAAGAACTACTATAAAGGACACATGGACATAACCAAGAGGGAGGGCGGTGGGTTTGGCTGGGGTGGGAGGGAGTGGTGGGGAGAAATTCAGACAACTGTAATTGAACAATAAAGTAATTTAAAAAAATAAATAAAATTCTCACTCTTATTCCAAATTCTGTATCATATGTGAATCTTGTTCTGATGCTTGCTTTGTCTCTTTAGACTATGCCTTCACTTTCCTTTAAACATGCCTTATAATATTTTTGTTGAAAGTCAAACATGGTGTATCAGGTAATACAAACTAAGGTAAATAGGCTTTTAGCGTAAGGTTTTATGTTAATCTGTCTAGGAACTAGGTTGTTTGTAATGTTTTCTGTAGTTAAAGATACCAGGAGCTTGGGTTTCCTCTGTATTCTTGTTTGTTTCCTCCACTCCTGGATTTTCTTAACTATTTAAATAGAGTGTCTTGCAGCTCTTCTGTTGTAATCCACTGTTATTATCCTGTAGCCTGTTAATCTGGTGGTAAGATGGGGTTAATGACAATCTTATTATTATAACTCAGTCTTTTAGTGTGTCTGAGTCTTTGGGTTGTGACTTTCAGAAGTATCTCTTAGCTTTTTTTCTTCCAGTAAGTGATAAAGGAAGAATGGGCTAGAGTTGGCTCATCACTTTTCACCTAAGTCAAATATGGTTCTGGTTAAGTTGTTTCCCTTGAAGAGGAAGGCTTTGGTATGAATAGTGCCCTGGGGATATTTGAAAAGGGTTACTTTTCTCCTCCACCTGAACAAAACATGAGGGTTTTTCCCTAGGATCATCACCATTAAAATCTAGTGGGCTTCCTGAAGATAAAATCCGTGTAACTCTGAGGGCCCTCTTAAGACTGCCCTCATACCCTGGCTGTTGTGGCTCAGTGGATTGAGTGCCAGCCTGCAAACCAAAGGGTTGCCAGTTTGATTCCCAGTTAGGGAACATGCCTAGGTTGCAGGCCAGGCCCCAGGGCACGTGAGAGGCAACTACACATTGATGTTTCTCTCCCTTTCTCCTTCCCTTCCCTTCTCTCTAAAAATTAAAATATATATATATATATTTTTAAAAAGACTGCCCCCAAAAGTTTTGTATGCTCAAGTTAGTCAACACTCAGCCTTTAATAATTAAATTCTTGTTTATGACTCCAGTGTTTTCTTCTCCAGGTAAGTTGATCTTGACTCTGATTCTCTGTATTCCTCTGTTTCTCCAGATTTCAAGATGGCAGTCTGCTTTGGGACTTCAATATTCTGATGGGTCTAAGAAGAGTCATTGGTTTCAGTTTGTACATCCTTTTATTGGTGTTGCAAAAAATGAATATAGTTGATGAATGACTGCCAAGTACTTGACATGTTGGAACTGAAACCAGAACTTCTAGTATTACATTTTTAGATGACTCATTTTTTAACCTTTTTGAAATTTTTATATTTTTTAATTTAATTTAAAAATTTGTTTATCTTTAGTAAGGTTTAGTGAGGTTGACCCTGTAATTATAGCCAGGTTCCTTTTAACTGCATTGTTCTAAACTTTAATTATGTGTAAAAAGTCTATGAAAAAATTATTACACATGAGCATGAAGTTATGAATAGAGGGAACACACCCTCAATCACACAACAAGTTAATCCCAGAGAAAAAAAACTAGAATCTTTTTAATCTTCTGATCTCATTATTCAGTGGCCCTGTCTCTGTATGCTTCCAAGTGCAATTTTGGTTCATAATTTTCTTTCAAAATAATAAAAGATGGTAAGGCTGTTAATCTTTGGCACTGTTTTTCTGAAAAAATTTATTGTAAATCTACATAACCTAAGATTATACACATTTATTTGGTCCTCTTCCTTGGAGACCCTATCACTTTATAACTAATGAGAAAAACATTTTAAGGTATAAAAAATGCTTTTTGCTAGAGTAAAAGTGAATGTGATCAACAATATAAAATCCCATTTTTAAATTGAATGATCTTCACTTAAAATACTCAGAATCTGATTTTATTTCATTAACTTTTAAACAATAGATAGATCCTAAAATACAACTGATTATTTATTTACGTATTTCATCTGTCACTAAAGAAAATTGTTAAAATGTAAGCAGTCGTGCTAGAAATGTATGTACTGTTTAGATAGATCATCAGAATAGCTATGGAAAATAATGTGAATTAAGCCAAGGGTAAGTCTTTACTCCTTTGAAAAGGAAAGTGTTGATTTGGGTCCTCTGATCTCTGTGTTACCCCATTTCTTTACTGACAGTAGAGATGTTCCTTTTAAGGCACCTAAAAGTCTGACCTACTAAGAAGCTGTATTCCAGAATCAATGTTGGTTTTGTCTTCCACCCCATCACAGATGGCCTTTCTCTGAAATCAATTTCTCTTTTGGGATAATTGTTTAAAAGCCATGACTTCATTTTCAGGTTAAATACACTGTATTATTCTCAGAATATAAAGAAAAAAATAAAACAGAAAAAAAGAAAATCAATCTTTGAGTACTATGTTTAATTTACTAAAAAATGTCTAGAATGCTAAAGTATTTCCAAAGGCAAATCTTCAGTGTGACAGATGTATATAACAACTCCACAGGCTGAATCTGAAGGGTCTTTCTTAACAAAGCATCCTGTAGCTACTTTAACAAGAGTACTGGGTATCATCCATAATTTATGCAAGTATATTGAAGCTTTCTGCTGCCATCCAAGAAAAATGGTTTTCAAAGTTACAAGAGTGCAAATAATCCAATATTCCTTGTAAAGAAATCCATACATCTCATAAATTTTACACTGGAGATCATTTCCATGCTGAAGTCCTCAAGAACACAATGTGATATTTTCAGAAAACATATATTTATGTCATGTGTTCTTCCAGCAGACTTGGGGGATAGCTATTAGATCATCACAATGAGGGCGTCTTTCTAGCTAGCCATCATCAACATTGCCATGGTCACTCCAGAGTTAATGGGTATCTAAATGTTTCAACAACTTTACTTATGTACTCAATGTTTGTCAGTGGGAAAATGAGTTTGACAATCAAAGTGTACTCCTAGTGGAAGGCAAAATGACCATGAGAATAATTCAGCCATTTCTTTTAAAATATGGGACTTAAGAAATGTGATCAACTTATGTTCAATTATGTTGTAGACCAAAAGGAGTGAGCTTCCTAAAATGACTTGATTATTTGCTGCTATCAAAAAATGATAAATTTATAGTCAACCAGTAATGGTTAGTCATTGTAAGTTCTGAGTAATACTAAAGTGTATTGAGTATCATGCAGTCAAAACAGACTAATCAAAGCCAATTCCAATAGACAAGTATATGCAATATAATCAGAATCCAATGATGCTAAATTCTTCATCCACAATAAACTTTGAGTAGCCATCTCTATCTTCAATGCTTCTTCTTCTTCTTCTTCTTTTTTTTTTTTTTTTTTTTGATAAATTCTACCAAATTGCATCTGTCAACAGCACTGTACTAGAATTCTGGACTACACATATGGTACGCAATTTTTTTCCTCAGGGGTGTGCCAATCACTCAATAGAGAAGATGCTAACTGTAGAGTTAAAGAATCCTTCTGACCTAGTGCTATGCTGTCACAAAGTAAACATAAAAGAACACTTGTTGAATAATTAGGATTTTGATGAATGAACAAATAAAGTAATGAACAGATAAATTTATTAATTGATGAATAAGTTATTTTGCACTTGGTTGGCTTTTCCCACTTTTTATTTTAAGCCTATGGGGCCTTATAATAAAATTTGTATTATAGAACATATTTAGATATACAAAACAGTTACAAAGGTAATACAGCATTCCCATGTATCTCATATTTGTTCCCTACTGTTAACATCATGTATCAATGTTGGGAACTGCCCTGTCTGGTTTCAGAAACTATAACCCCTCCTAGCTAAAGCTGAGTAAAAAGACCTTGGGACCATAAGCCACTAAGAAGACAAACTTATCTCCCTGGCAGGGGCGCCGCCTCTGCCCCTTTTACTTCATCCTGCTTGGCCCCGAGCAAATGGTTGGTTGGCCAAGGACGGGTAAGATTCCTCAAAGGAGGGATGACCTAAGACAGGAATGGTCACTAAGGGGCCCTCAGGGAAGGACTTGGGGGGCTACAGAAAAAAGGGGTCATGGACCCTCTCCCTTTGGCGTTGACATAGCCTGAGTCCTCATTCTGTCTGCAAGAAGTGTCCTAATCTCTTGGCTGCCTTACTTCCCCTGCCTGACTTAAGCCTAAAACAATACCTTAAGCCTGAAACAATGCTGTAGGTGGGTGCTGCCCTGTGCTGGAAAGGGCGGGTTCCCCAGGGTGATCAGACCTAAGAAAGAATGCATAAAATCCTGTGAAACCTACTTTGCTAATACCCTCAATTTAAATGATAAGGGTCCAAGCATGAAATGAGTTTGTTCCCTAAAGTATTATGGCCCTTTAGCTATCTGACCCTGACTCAAAATAAGCCCTCAGAGTATTTTGAATGTTATCTATTGTTTGATCATTACTGCCTGACAATGACTGATGCACTTTACATATACTCCCTGTATTCCTATGCAAATGAACCCAATAAAAGCCCATTGAGGAACAGGTTCCCGGTCCTTCTCCTTTGAGAGATCAGCCACCTTTTCTCCCAAAACAGATCATGTCTTGGTAGGCTTATTATCATCCATAATGCCACAGACACTGTGGGCTGGAGTCCACATCATATCAATATGGTGTGTTTATCACCGTATCACATGTAGTTGTAATATCTTCTTAGGCTCCTCTTGGCTAGGACAATTTCTCAGCCAAGTTTATAATGACCTTGCATATTTTGAGGAGTAATGGTCATATCTGTAGAATGCCCCTCCACTAGGCTTTTTCTGACATATTTCTCATGATTATACTGGGACTATTGGTCTAGGAAGAAGGAAGACCATGGAGTTAAGGAGTTAATCTGATCACATCACATCAAGGGTACATACCATCAACATGACTTATTACTAATGATGTTAACTTTGGTCACTTGACTAAAGTACTACTTGTCAGAGTTCCCCACTGTAGAGTTACTTTCTCCTCTGTATACTGTCCTTTTTGGAAGGAAGTCACTGTGCACAGCCCACACCTAAGCAGTAGGGTGTTATGCTCTACGTCTTTGAGGGCAGGGTATCTATAGAAATTATTTGGGGTTTTCTGCACAGGAAATATGTCTACTCTCTCTTATTTATTTATTTATTTATTCAATCATTTATATATCAGTATGGATTCCTAGATATTTATTTTGCCCTCTATGTTATAATCTAGTATTATTATTTTATTTTATTTTATTTTATTTTTTGCTCAAATTATTCCAGTTTGGGCCATTGGAAGCTCTTTCATTTGACTTCTGAGTCCCTTTGGACATATTCCTATTGTTGTGGGGTTTTTTTCCTTTTTCAAAGCACTTCTTTACTTCCTTGCCTATAAGATGCTCCAGGCTTATCTTGTTTACTTCTTACCTCAGTTCTAGATTCTTCCAAGAAACTCTTGTCCTTTTGTGGACAATAGTATTAGAAACCAAGATCCTGGCACTAGGTTCTATAGGGTTTTTATGGTTGTTAATTTATGTATTTGTTCACCAAAGAGTTACAATCTTTCCTCCAATAGTCACTATATGTAACTTTGGGGAATTACTTAGAAAATAAGAGTAATATTTCCTGCATTTTAAGGTTTTTGTGTATTTCAAATGGAGTTGCCAGCACAATGTATAGAATAAAAACAAAGCAAATTACGTTTATGGGATAAGTCAGAGAATGAAAAATACTGTATGATATCACTATATATAGAATCTAAAAAAGCTCAACTTATTAAAAAAAGAGAGTGGAAACTTCTGGCCAAGATGGAGACATACGTAGACACACAGTGCCTCCTCGCACAACCAAAAAAAGGACAACAATTTAAAAACAAAAAGCAACCAGAACTGACAGAAAATTGAACTGTATGGAAGTCTGACAACAAAGGAGTTAAAGAAGACACATTCATCCAGATCAGCAGGAAGGGCAGAGCCCAGCAGCCATTCAGAGAGGGCTCATGGCAAGGCAGCGGCTGGTGGACCCAGTAAGGTCGCAGAAGGTGGAGTGGGTGGTCCCACATTCATGTGCAGATAAAGAAACAGCTGGGGAGCAAAACAGACCACACAGCCCAGGGTTCCAGCGTGGGGAAATAAAGCCTCAACCCTCTGATTGAAAACACCTGTGGAGGTTGAGGCGGCAGTGGGAGTAACTCCAAGCCTCACAGGAGAGTTTGTTGGAGAGACCCACAGGGTCCTAGAATGTATGCAAGCCCACCCACTCGGGAATCAGCACAGAAGGGCTCACTTTGCTTGTGGGTAGTGGGAGAAGTGACTAAAAGCCAGCAGAGAGCAGAGCAAGCATCATTGTTCCTTCTTAGACCCCTTCCCCACAGAGAGCATCATAAGGCAATGACGTGGGTTGCCCTGCCCTGGTGAACACCTAAGACTCTTCTCCTTATACGTAACAGGCATGCCGAGAAAAAAAAAATGGCCCAAATGAAAGAACAGATCAAGGCTCCAGAAAAAATACAACTGAGTGACAGAGATAGCCAACCTATCAGATGTACAGTTCAAAACACTGGTAATCAGGATGCTCACAGAATTGGTTGAATTTTATCACAAATTAGATGAAAAAAATGAAGGCTACGCTAAGTGAAATAAGGAAAAGTGTACAGGAAACCAATAGTGATGGGAAGGAAACTGGGACTCAAATCAATGGTGTGGACCACAAAGAAGAAAGAAACATTCAACCAGAAAAGAATGAAGAAACAAGAATTCAAAAAAATGAGGAGAGGCTTAGGAACCTCCAGAACATCTTTAAACAATCTAACATCCGAATTATAGGGGTACCAGGAGAAAAGTAAGAGCAACAAATTGAAAACTTATTTGAAGAAATAATGGAGGAGAACTTCCCCTATCTGGCAAAGGAAATAGACTTCCAGGAAGTCCAGGAAGCTCAGAGAGTCCCAAAGAAGTTGGACCCAAGGAGGAACACACCAAGGCACACCATAATTGCATTACCCAAGATTAAAAATAAGGAGAGAATATTAGAAGCAGCAAGAGAAAAGGAGACAATTACCTACAAAGGAATTCCCATAAGACTGTCAGCTGATTTCTTAAAGGAGACCTTTCAAGCAAGAAGGGGTTGGAAAGAAGTATTCCAAGTCATGAAAGGCAAGGACCTACAACCAAGAATAATCTATCCAGCAAAACTGTCATTTAAAATGGAAGGGCAGATAAAGTGCTTCTCAGATAGGTCAAGTTAAAGGAGTTCATCATCACCAAACCATTATTATATGAAATGTTAAAGGGACTTATCTAAGAAAAAGAAGATAAAAAATATGAACAGTAAAATGAGAGCAAACTCACAGTTGTTAAGAACCGTACCTAAAAACAAAAGCAAAAGCAAACTAAGTAAGCAACTAGAAAAGGAACAGAACCACAGAAATGGAGATCACAGGGAGGGTTATCAACAGGAAAGTGGGAGGGGGAGAGATGGGGAAAAGATACAGAGAATAAGTAGCATAAGCGGTAGGCAGAAAATAGACAGGGGGAGGTTAAGAATAGTATAGGAAATGTAGAAACCAAAGAACTCATATGTATGACCCATGCACAAGAACCAAAGTGGGGGGAATGTGGGTGGGAGGGGGTGTGCAGGGCAGAGGGCAATAAATGGGGGAAATGGGACAACTGGAATAGCATAATCAATAAAATATATTTTAAAAAAAGAGAGAGTAAAATGGTGGTCACCAGGGGATGGAGGTGGGGGAAGATAACAGTGATGGTGTTTAAGGGTAATGAGTAGTAAGTAAGCCATAGAGATCAAACGCACTGTATAATAAATAAAGACATAATATTGTACTATAATTATATAATGTAATAAATATTGCTACATCAGCAATCACACTATAATATGTAAATATAACACATTGTACATGTACATATTAAACTTATACAATGTTAAATGTCAAAATTTATTCAATTAAATAAAAAACAGTAGCTCTGTCCTTGGTGGTAGTCTGACGATTGGAGTGTTGTCCATGCACCAGAACACTAAGGGTTAAATCCCCGGTCAGGGCACATAATAAGGTTGCAGGTTCAGTCCAAGGGAGGCAACCAATAGATGTTTCTCTCTCACATCAATGAGTCGCTCTCTCTCTCTCCCCCATCCCCCTTCCTTTCTCTCTAAAATCAATAAAAGTAACCATGGGTGAAGATTTTTTTTTAAGTAGCTCTAAATGATACTAACAACTAAAAATGAAGCAAATAATAACTTTTTCCCCAAAGTTTATTATAATTATTTATAGGTTTTGTTTTTGTTTTGATACGTTTTCATTGGGTATTTAAATAGATAAGAAGTTTGAGTTCAATTCTATGCTCAGCCCTGCTGTTAAAAAATTTTAGTCAAATTGTCTAATGGCCCCTTTTCTATAATGGGTATAATACTCTTTGCTCAATAAAATGCCAAAGGGAAAGGCTTCAGGTAATGTTGACATAAATCAATGTTCATCAATGTATAGGTGTAATTGTTACTATCATTTTGGTAGGTATCATTAAACTCTGACTCTATTGTTGCTACTTTTCCACTTCACATTTTTATCATTTCGACCCCCCAAAATATTGACCATACTATCTTAAATTATTCCCTTAATTATATATTTTATTGATATCAGGCTGTTAAAAAATGTTAACCAAATTTAGATGTTACAGTTGCTTTCAAATTAAATTATAATAAATTCATAATGGGCATCTATTTTAGATGCTTAAGTTTTAGTTAACATTTTTCTAATTTGTCTACAGGTAGTATTTTAAGCTGATGTGTCCTCTTTTTTTTTTCTTGAGAAACTTTAATTAAACCAAGTGTAACTAAACCCCTTGAGTTACTAGGTCATAACAATATGGAAAAATAGATTTGGTAGAGCAAGGGATGACAGGAAGGTGTAGCATCTCAAAAATGCCCTCCTATCAAATTATAGATGTAAAGCAGTTAACTATTGTTTTAAGAGGTAGGGCCATTAACTGTCTAGACATAAGCAAATATCAAAGTCAACAGGTTTTGCAATGTGGTCACCTGTTTCCTTTTACCAAGGTAAAGATAAGGCACTTGGCCATGCCTGATACACTCAAGGCAGTATCGTTATAACCACCTGAGCAACGTTGATCTCTTAGGATGTGTCAATCTAATATAATTGCTTGCTCATCCATTTGTTGGGAAGGATGGGTAAGGACGACTGACTATTTCTCTGTAAATCTTTTTTTTTTTAATATTAGTCTTTGTTTATTTATTTATTTATTTAAGATTTTATTTATTTTTAGAGAGAGGGGAAGGGAGGGAGAGAGGGAGAGAAACAGCACTGTATGGTTGCCTCTCACATGGCCCTCATGGGGACCTGGCCCGCAACCCAGGCATGTGCCCTGACTGGGAATTGAACCAGGACCCTCTGGTTCCCAGCCCGCGCTCAATCCACTGAGCTACACCAGCCAGGGCTGTTTATTTATTTTTAGAGAAAGGGGAAGGAGAAAGAGAGGGAGAGAAACAGCAATGTGTGGTTGCCTCTCACATGGCCCTCACTGGGGACGTGGCCTGCAACCCAGGCATGTGCCCCGACTGGGAATCAAACTGGGACCACTTGGTTCCTAGCCCGCGCTCAATCCACTGAGCTACACCAGCCAGGCAATCTCTGTAAATCCCACTGAGCTACACCAGCCAGTCAATCTCTGTAAATCTTTTGAGCCTCACTTCCTCCAAGATACCAGTCATACCCCATGTGAAAATTCACTCTACTTGATCCTAAGACTTAATAGCAACATGTTGAGGAGAATTGCACTAGGTTTTCATGTTTGATGTGTTAGAAGTCATTGCTCTCACAGCAAGTTGAAGTTTAACTTCAATTTGTTTTTTATTATTGGTATAAAATCTAATTCAAGTCAGCAAGTGGTTAATAAAATATTTCTTGTGCATTATCTGATCTCTTAGCCCTCTAGTGTATTTGACTTCTAAAGAGCCAAATATATTAATAATCCTGAGATAGATGTGGTCTTACTTATTGATTCGTGTTTATTTTAGATTTGCCATTTTAGCCAATTTGTCAATTTCTATTTCTTTCTAGTCTCTTAGCCACCTACTTTTTAAAATTGATCATGGACTCCCCTAACAGCTCCAAGCATGAATTTATGTCAAGGCTGTGTAGTGAGAGTAAAATTTAAAAATCCACATTTACACTTCTTACCTGGAGATAAGGTAGATTTCAGAAGAGAGTGAAAAGTACATTTTCCCCACTGATTATAAGTGTTGTGTTTGATTTATGTCTTGCTGCTAACACAATGGAAAAAAGGAAAAATTGGAGATTTTCAGAGGATTAGGCAATTTCCTAAAAAATCTGAGAGCCTAGAGGTCCTGCTACCTACTTTTTCACAATTGGAATCAGTGATGCATTAGTTTCTTCACACTGGCTTCTGAAAGATCAAGAACCAACCTGAGGCCCATCAGAGATTCTGGTGGACAAAGGAGCATAGTGACAATGGTGTGCATCTAGGGTAACCTACTTGAAACAGCAAATAGAGAAGGTAGGAAACACAGGGAATTCATCCCTGCAGTCCATTTTGAATTACATATCTTTTCTTCCTCAACTCCCCTGTTTTAGCAGAGAAGGGAACACAAGCTGCCTCTCTTTGTTCATGCCTGAAGAAGTTGTAGTTAATGGCAAAGGCCCACTTGGGAGAGTCAGAGGAATTCTTAGTTGTCATTCAGCCAAACCATGATGTCTTCTTTCCCCTTACTGGAAAAGCAAGTGAACCACTGCCCTAATATCCAAGCTTAGGGTTTTAGCCAAGCCGCTTCTTTAAAAAGTCACAGTTTTAAGTGACAAAGTCCCATTTCAAACACATATTTTAAAATATATTAACATACCTACATTTCCTCAAAAAGGATACACATTTGGAATATATAAAGAACTCCTACAAATCAAGGGTCAAACAGAGGCAACTCATTGGTAAATGGGCAAAAGACTTGGCCACTTCATCAGAAAGGGTATCAAAATGGTGAATAAACATAAATAAAAGGTGTTCAACTCCAAAACATAAATAAAAGGTGTTCAACTCCATAAACATAAATAAAAGGTGTTCATCTAGGAAAGGTAAATGTAAACCACAGTGTAACATTACACTATCCCTACCAGGAATCACTAAAATGAGTAAAACAAAAAATACTCAGTGCTGATGAGAAAGTAGACTGAGTAACAGGAACTTTCATACATTTCTGGAAAAACATCTACTTCAGAAAATTGTCACTATGTAACAAAGCCTGACACATGTATTCCCTATGATCCAGGAGTTTCACTGTGAGGTACATGCCAAGTAGAAATGTGTACATATATTCACCAAAAGACATGTGCAAAAATGTTCATGATAGGAAAAACTGGAAATGTCCACCAACCATAGACTGAATTAAAAACCTATGTTAATAATCACACAATAAAAATTATTATAGGAGCACAAATGAATGATCTAAATCTACATATGACAGCATAGAGAAATCTCATAAGCAGAATGTTGGGTGAAAGAAGTCAGGTGAAAAGAGTACATATTATATTATATTATATTATATTATATTATATTACCTCTGTAAAAAGCACTAAAAGAAAAACTAACATATGCTCTTAAAATTCCAGATAGTGGTTACCCTTATAAAAAAAAGTTTAAAGGAGGAAAGTTTTTTAAACTTTGATTTCTTGACCTGGGTTCTAACTATATGGTTGTGTTTAGTTTATTAAAAATCAATCAACCTATGCACTTATGATCTATAAATATATACATATGATTCAACAATTGGCTTTTATAACCGAAATACCCAGAGCTAATTCTCAGGCATAGCTCCATACTGGTACCCAATTGATACCATTAGTGATCTCTCCTCTCTCCTCTCTCTTTCCCCTCTTTGTCTGCCCTGCTTTTCTTTTCATTGGTCTGTGTCTTGGGTAGTCTCTACCCGTATGGTATCAAAATGTCCAGTATCAGCCCTAGGCTTACATGATATCCTTGTAGAAATACAGCAAAAAGAAAGATCTTCCATCTTTCTTACTATGAAGATCAAGGAATTGAGTCTCATTGGTTCAAACTGAGACACACATCCATCCTGCACAAAGCAGTGTGGGCAAGGGCATTAGAACATAGTGATAATTAAGGACTAGATCATATGTCTACCCTATCATCTCTCAATTCTGGAGTTTGACTACACTCAGATAAGATGTTCTCAATGAGTGTCTCACAGAATGGCTGCAGTCAGATAGATGGTGGCTAGGGTGGACTCATCTTGAAGATGGCCTCCTCACATGCATGTGAGGGAAGACATGGATAGTTGGGGCTCCTTGGGCATCTCCACATGTCTCTATGTAGTCTTTACTCATGGCCTCTCCAGATGGTGGTTTTAGGGTGAATAGACTTGGTAGCTTATAGAGAGAATGTAATACCAACAAAAATGTACAGATGGCCAAAAAAGAGAGGCATGTAAAAAGATGATCCACATTGTATGTCATCAGTGAAATTCAAATTACCACAGCAATGACATACCACTGTAACCCACCCCACCATTCTTTTAATATTGTTTCTGTAAATGATAACCTGTAACTGTAGACGAATTGTCTGTTTAAGAATTCTAGGAACTAACTTCAAAAGAAGCAGATTCCAACCTCCATACATTCCAGCTCTGGAATATTTTCTGACCTTCAACCATAAAATCATAGCGATGCGAACCAGAGCACTGTTTTACCAGTTATTTGAACAGACTACGCTGATTTACATGTAGTTTCCTCAACAGAGAACTCTCAAACCCCTTCTTTCTAATTCCTTTGTTTTGTTTTGTTTTTCCTTTCTCCTTACTCCTTATAAAAACCCTTGCCCATGTCCAGTTGTTAAAATGGTCTTTGTGACATTAGTCCACCATCTTCTCAGGGTGCTATCTCTTGAATAAACCTACATTCCTTTCACCAACCCTTGTCTCTCAATTATTGGCTTTTGAGCAGCAGGAAGCTGAACTTGGGTTCAGTGTCACCACTATACACCTATTAGAATGGCCAAAATCTGGAACACTGACAACACAAAATGCTGGAGGAGATGTAGAACAACAGGAACTCTTGTTCATTGCTGGTGGGAGTGCAAAATAGTACAGCCACTTTGGAAGACACTTCGGCAGTTCTTAAAAAATAGACATGGTCCAGCAATAGCACTCTTCACTATTTACCTAAGGAGTTGGAAAACTATGGCTGCATAAAAACCTGCACACAGATCTTTAGAGCAGCTTTATTCATCATTCCCCAAACTGTCATTCAGCAAGTGAATAGATAAATAAAGTGTTATACATCTAAACAATGAATCAGTGCTTAAAATAACCTAATCTATCAAGCCATTAAAATACACGGAGGAAACTTAAATGCATATTATTACGTGAAAAAAAACCAATCTGAGAAGCTTCCATACTATATGATTCCAACTATATTACATTCTGGAAAAGGCAAAACTAGAGAGAGAGAGAGAGAAAAGAAAGAAAGAGAGAGCGAGAGAGAGAAAGGAGAAAGGAAGGAAGGAAGGAAGGAAGGAAGGAAGGAAGGAAGGAAGGAAAGGGAGGGAGGGAGGGAGGGAGGAAAGAAAGAAGGAAGGGAACGGAAGGGAAGGGAAGGGAAAGGAAGGAAAGGAAGAAAAGAAGGAAATCAGTGGCTGCCAGGAGTTAGGAAGAGGAAGGAAAGGTTAAGCAGAGCACAGAGGATGTTTAGGGCAGTGAAACTATAATAGTAACACTAGAATGGTGGATACTTGTCATTACATTTATCTAACTCCCTAGAATGTGCAACACCAAGAATGAATCCTAATGTAAACGATGGATGTTGAATGACAATGACATGTCATTATAAGTTTATTAATTGTAACAAAAGTATGACTCTGGTGAGGATGTTGATTGGGGTGAAGTTATAAGTGTGTGTGGTCAAGTGCATATGAAAAATATGTATACTTTCTGCTTAATTCTTCTGTGAACCTAAAACTTTCCTAAAAAAAATAGTCTATTTAAAAAGTTAAAGAAACAGAGAAAGAGCCCAGCAGAAGACATGTAATTTTTATGCCCTAATTCATGGTTTGTCAAACTTTGAACTTTGGGTCAAATCTGACCCTCCACTTAATGTTATAAAGTTTCATCAGAACAGAGCCAATCCATTTCTGTTACACACTGCAATGTTAGAGCTGCATAGTTTCCACACAGGCTGTATAGATATGACCCGAAAAGCCAAAAACATTTACTATCTGAAACTTTTCAGAAAATGTCTGCTGACCTTCAACCTAGTCTCAAATGTCTCATGCTGCCCCTTCTGCTACATTCTGTTCACTAGAAGTAAGCCTCTAAGGCCAGCCCATGTTTAAGGAGAGAAGGATATACATGCTCTAAAGAGTCCATGAGAGAAGGATATACATGCTCTAAAGAGTCCATGAGAGATGGAGCCAGCCCCCAGTGCATGTGTATGGAGAGGCCCAGGAGGGTGCTGTTGTTGGCTAAAGAGATCATGGGACACTGAGCTAACCCAAAGAACAGTCTGAGGGAAGAGGGTACATTTCTAATTCACTGGGTAGGTTAACTGAGTTGAGAAGATACAGATGATGCATTCTTTTTCCAGGTTAGTTAACACCATTGCCCACACTGGGGTGGTAAGAGCAGAACTTGTTTCTCTCCAAAATCATGCCTATTGCTCAGGGATACTTCTGTTGAAGTCATTCTGACCACTTTCATGATGCTCTAATTGAACTGCCTGGACACAAAGGAATTGCTTCTTGCTAAAAGAAAATAGCTAGGAGAATTACAAAAATGGCATATCAGAAAAAATGCAACACATTCTCAGGCTTTTGAAATGTCAGACTTCTGGGCACCAATTTATTTGACTTACATTACAGGGCTACAAACAGTCAGCAACTTTTATTTGGCCATTTTTCACAATAAAAACACATTTCTAAGTGCTATTTTAGCTCAATAATGACTGTACAGCTCTATTTATTTTGCATTTATGTGTATATATATTGCGGGGAGGGATGGTTTCCTCAGTAATACCTTGCCTTCAGCAATGTTAGGCAACAGAGGAGAATGTATTACATTAATCAGATTAGAACACTTGCTTAGTGAGAATATAATCTAGATTTTAACAAAATACAAAATATTCAAAGTCCACATGTAAAATGAAGCAATCACTGAGTTCCTTCTATAGGAATATGTCATTGACATCATCTCTCTAGCTCCAGGGTAATTGAGAAAGCTGAAGGCCATTATTACAATCATGAGGCAATTTCTTTTTATTGTATCAAGCTTAGAAGGTGGATTGGGAATGGAGGGGAGTCTATTGATGCAGGAAAATAGGAGATTCCTTTCATCAGCCATACTCCTCACACCAGTAGATGCCTACACAGCATCTAAGGAGAGAAATATTGGCCAGTGTAACTTTATGAAACACAGGCCAGATGTTGATACAAAAATAGAATAATTGTCACCTATATTTTAAGTGTTGGTGTGAAGAAGATATTAAAATGAAAATTACCCTCTCTCAACAAGCTCCTTATCTAACGAGTGATTTGGACACATGTACCACCTGTTATGATGCAAGGCACAATGTGAAGAGGCCTGTCATGGAGTAGGTTCTCATGAATATAATTTGGGTGAGAGCTAATTATTTAGGTCTTCTACATCACAAGCAATATAATAAATGGTTTATATACTGTTGATCCTCGCAATAGCTTTATCCATTATATAATATTATTATACCTATTTTTATAGACAAGGAAATTAAGTTTTCATAAAACAAGTTACTTGTTCAAGGGTACATAAACTTGACTTTGGAGCCTGATTTTGAACTAAAAAACCTGTTTCCAGACCTATGATCTTAATTACTATGTATTACAGTCAATGAATGACTCAATGGATAAATGATAGATACATGATGATAGGTAGATAGATGATAGATTAGATAATAGAGAGATGATGGATAGATAGAGATGGATGATCGATATAGATAGATGGATGATGACAAATAGATAGATGGATAGATAGATTAAAATGCATACTTCCAGCCAAGATGGAGGCATAGGTAGACACACTGTGACTCCTCGCACAACCAAAAGAGGAAAAACAACAATTTAAAAAACAAAACAGCCAGATCTGACAGAAAACTGAACTGAGTGGAAGTCTGACAACCAAGGAGTTAAAGAAGACGCGTTCATCCAGAACGGTAAGCGGGGCAGAGCCAAGTGGAGAGCGCTCAGCAAGACGCAGTTTGTGGAGTGGTACCGGCAACTCTCCAACTCCTCTGAGAGGCCCGAGGCGGGCACGCCTGGCCAAAACGTGGCAGGCATACTCGGCAAAACTGGGGCTGAGACTGGTGGACCGGGCAGTACCTCATTCGCACGCAGATAAATCGGGAGGAAAAGCTGGGGAGCCAAATAGACCATGCGGCCCACCAACTCAGGGAAATAAAGCCTCAAACCACTGATTGAAAACACCTGTGGGGGTTGAGGTGGCAGCGGGAGGAACTTCCGGCCTCACGGGAGAGTTCATTGGAGAGACCCACAGGGACTTGGAACTGTGCAGGCCTGCCCACTCACCCTGGAGCCAGCAAAGAAGGACCCAACTTGCTTGTGGGTAGCTGAGGAAGTGCGGAGAACAGAGCAAGTGCCATCATTATCTCAGGCCCCGTCCCCACAGACAGTGTCACAACACGACGACATGGGTTACCCCGCCCTGGTAGACACCTAAGGCTCCACCCCTTAAAGTAACAGGCTCACTGAGAAAAAACAAATTGCCCAAATGAAAGAACACGTCAAAGCTCCAGAAAAAATACAACTAAGTGATGAAGAGATAGTCCACCTATCAGATGAACAGTTCAAAACATTGGTAATCAGGATGCTCACAGGATTGGAAGAAAGATGATCGCAATTACTTGAACATATGAAGGATAATATAAAGAAATGAGGGGAAATCTGCAGGGAACCAATAGGGATGAAAAGGAAACTGAGACTCAGATCAATGGAGTGGACCAGCAGAAAGAAAAAAACATCCAACCAGAAAAGAATGAATAAACAAGGATTCAAAAAACTGAGGAGACACTTAGGAACCTCCAGGACATCTTTAAACATCCCAACATTGGAGTCATAGGGCTGCCAGAAGGAGAAGAGGAAGACCAAGGAATTGAAAACTTATTTGAACAAATAATGAAGGAGAACTTCCCCAAGCTGGTGAAGGAAATAGACTTTCAGGAAGTCCAGGAAGCTCAGAGAGTCCCAAAGAAGTTAAACCCAAAGAGGAACACACCAAGGCACATCATAATTACATTACTCAAGATTAAAAATAAGGAGAGAACCTTAAAAGCAGCAAGAGAAAAGGAGACAGTTACCTACTAAGTAGTTCCCATAAGACTGTCAGCTGATTTTTCAAAAGAGGCCTTGCAGGCAAGAAGGGGCTGGAGAGAAGTATTCCAAATCATGAAAGATAAGGACCTACATCCAAGAATACTCTATCCAGCTAAACTCTCATTTAGAATGGAAGGGCAGATAAAGTGCTTCCCAGATAAGGTCAAGTTCAAGGAGTTTATCATCACCCAGCCTTTATTATATGAAATGTTAAAGGGATTTATATAAGACATGGAGGGATATCAACAGGGGAGTGGGAGGGGGAGAGAGGGGGAAAAGGTGCAGAGAATAAGCAGCATAAATGGTAGGTAGAAAACAGACAGGGGGAGGTTAAGAATAGTATAGGAAGTGTAGAAACCAAAGAACATATGTGTATGACCTATGGACAAAAACTAAAGGGCAGGGAATGGGGGGGTGGGGTGGAGGGGAAGAAAGGGGGGAAAATTTAAAAAAATACATAAGTGAAAAGATGGATGGATGGATGAATGGACTAATAGATGGAATAACCAAAATACTGTGACCATGTGGGGGAAGAAATGAGTACATCTGACTAGTTATTAGAGAAGGCTAAATTGAAAAGCTGACATTTTACCTGAGTCCCGAAAAAGACAGATGTTTTCAAGTGGAGGAGATGGAGATGGACTTCCCAGATTGCAGCAGAGCATGAGCACAGACACAGATATACAAGTCTCCATGAATCTAGAGGCTGCACAGCAGCCCAGAGAAGAGGCTACCACGTGGGACTACATTGCGAAGGGTCCGGAATATCATGTTGAGAAGTTTGGGCCTTCTCCTGCAGGCAGTATAAAACCTTTAAAGGTTATTTTTAAATAAACATTTATTGAATACTCATCTTGTGCCAGCAGGCATGAGGTTCAGAGAGGTTAAATTCCTTGCCTAAACTCATAAACTGTAGAACTATTAGAATCTGTATTGGACTTTGGAAGTTCTCCTGAGCTACAGACCTAGATAGAGCAAGAGAGTGGCATGATCTTATCTTTTTAAAGAGATAACTATAGCAGCAGTGTGGATGAAGATGAAATTTAAGATAGAAAAACTAATTAAGAGAGTGTTTATGTGTAGTCAATAGTAACTGAGAAAATGAGCTAATACAGGTTTTCTCAACCTTGGCCCTATTAACATTTTGAGCTGAATAATTTTTTATTGTGGGAGCCTGCCATGAGTATTGTAAGATGTTTAGCAACATCGTTGGCCTCTACCCAAAGCATGCCACTGGTATCCCACTTCAAGGTACAATAGAGGAAAATGTCTCCAGACATTACAAGTGCCCCCCTGGAAGGCAAACTGTACCTGATTGAGAACCAGTGAGTTAAGGCATTGAGGGGAGATTGGAAATATGGGAGGCTTCAGAAACTGAATCAACAGGACCAACTAGTCAAAAGGTAGAGGGCTCAATTGTCTCAGATGTGTAACATATAACATAGGCATGGGAATAGTCAAGGTAGTTCTAGGCCCAGGGGTTCAGAGCTTGGGGTCTGGATTTGTCCAGGCCTGGGTTCAAAACCCAGCTCTGCTATCCACTATTGGATGAACTTGGGAAAGTTACTTATGCTCTTTAGGTCTTTAAAAAAATGATTCTAATAGCACTGACCTCAAAAAGTGTTGTGAAGATTAAAAGAGAATATTATGATTCAAGTGCTTAGCAGAGTTTCTTGAACTTAGTTACTATGCAATAAATGTTACCACTAGCCAGTCAGGAAAACATAGGAAAGCTTCCTTAACCCCAGTTTGCAAGTCCACAGCTTGAGAGGTTTTTAGTGAGTAGACACTGTGAATTCTATAAACAGTATTCCATTGGATACAACATTTCCAAACTCATTAAAATTAATTGAAAAGATAATATGTAACTTAATATTAAATTTAATATCAATTGTGTCTAGTATAGATGTATATATGTGTATGGCTCCGTGTCTGTGGATATGCTTGTGTATATACATGTATACTTATACAAATTAGATCATTGGCATCATACCAAAATATTAATACCAGTTATTATTAGATGGTAAGATTATGGATGAGTTTAAATGTCTTCTCTATTTTTCTATTACTCTTTGTATTCTTCTATAATAAATAAATATTACTTTTATAAACAAGGAACAAAAGTAAGCGTTTCAAATGTCTTCTTTAAGATACATTGATTGAAATCCTAGTTTGTGCCAGGCACTGTGTTAGAAACAGAGGATACGATAATGAGAAGACCCCCCCCACACACACACATACACACAGGAACAAAAAATCTCAGCAAAAAAACACAGTAAACCAAGAGTACATACCAAAAAGATAGAACTTGGAAAATCAAGTTCAAACATAAGAACAATACTCCAAAAGCAGCAAAGACAGTGGGTTTTGGCAATCATTCTAATCGTGTTTTTAAGTTGAACAGAAGAGCCAAAATTTTCTAATTATCCTATTTTGCAAGTGGTTCAGTAGAAAACATCACGGTCTTCTCGTTTTCAAGATTTTGCTTCCCTTATTTAGAAATTCCTATCCTGAGGGGATATAATACAATTTTGCAATGTCCAAATCAATCTTAAGTCTGATTATTAAGGATAGCTACCCTGAAAACTACAATTCTTCACAGAAAGACTTATTTCCTTAACAAAGGATTTCTTTAGACAGTATGTGAGGGGTTTTCTCTTTCAAAATTTAAATGCTTGCCTCCCTGCACATTCAGGGAAATTTAAAACAGTATGTACTTTTCTGAGCTCCCACAGACTTATGAAAACAACTGTTTGGGCCTCAGGAAAATTCTCCAATATCCTGACTGTGTGTTTCAGATGAAAGTGCCTGCATGGGACTAAACAGAAAAAGGAGATTCTGTCTCAGATCTGTGACACTCAGTTCAACCAGTCTCTGTGCAGAAAGTAACAGGAATGGTCAATTAAAGACACTCACTCTACTCTCTGCATCCTTTTAATTAAGTACATACTGAAATAATGGCCTTTGTACAGTGACAGCATAGACATTCTATGTCTGCCCCTTGCCACACATTCTCATTGCTATAGTTTTGAAATTAGGATTCAGGTTCTGTCATCTTGAATATTTTAACACTTTACTGATCTTAAACATGTTTAGCCATAGGAGGACAGCAGTAAAATAAAATTTTATAGCCAACAAAGTCCTTTATACCTAAAGTTTAAGGCACATTTTCTATATTTTGTTTAAAAACACATGGCTCTTTGAGGCTCTGAAATAAACAGGTTTCTCAGGTAGCAGTTTGCTTGTATTCTTCCATTCCTCAAGAGTTGATTCCAACATCAGGAGAGAAGGAATTCCTGATAATTGGCCAGAGTGGCTGAAATTCTATAGAGCGGGTGCTTTTTCTCCAAAAGTGGTAAGACAACCTTAAAGTTTTTCTGTGTTAGAAAAATGCTCCAGTTTTATCTTTGATCCCAAACTATATGCATTCTCCATTCAAAGATACCATGGACTCACCAATTTTCCTCAATATTGTGAGGATTTCATTTCATTTCCATCAATAAATTGAATAACAGTCTATTGATAAAATATAAAGGAATCCATTGATTCAAGTAGTTGGTATTTTCCTGTTGTTTGGCTATGGTCGGTAAAGGTATTGTTTTATAATGGTGACAAAATTTTCATTTACTGTAGTAATGATTTTTTAAAGTAATTAACACTATCTTACTAGCGCCCCTTGCTTTGCAAAGTTGTCATGATGGTCCCAGAAATAATGAAAGAATTTTAACATGGTGTAAGGCATTAGAGCAGTTTCTATTTTTCCCAGGTTAAATATCTTGTTTTGGGTTCCTTGATGGTTGTTGTTGCAAGTAGGAATAAGAAGCAAACAAACAAAAAATACCTCTTAATTTTTCCATAAGACAAGTTGAAGAGAATTGACACCTCAGAAGAAAATAATGTAATGTAAACACCATAGTACCAAGTTAAATTCCAAGTTCTGACACTATTATTCAGATGGCTATAATAAATAAATAAGTAAATAAATTAATTATTATTTCCCCATGAATTTTTATTTTATTTTTTTTAAGATTTTATTTATTTATTTTTAGACAGAAGGGAAGGGAGGGAGAAAGAGAGGGAGAGAAACATCAATGTGTGGTTGCCTTTCACGTGGCCCCCACTGGGGACCTGGCCTGCAACCCAGGCAAGTACCCTGACTGAGAATCAAACTGGCGACTCTTTGATTCGCAGCCCGCGCTCAATCCACTGAGCCACACCAGCCAGGGCATATTTCCCCATGAATTTTTAAAAATACATTAGATTCCATTTCTGAGGTCCTTTCCTACTCTAATATCTGGCAGATTCTATAAAATACATTAACTTGATTTGATCCCAGCTACATAATTATCACAATTTTATTATTTCATTCACTCATTCTTATCTCCTACCAAGTTTTATTAAGCAACCAGCATCCATTAAGACCTCAATCCCCTGAATTTGTCTTTACTACTAACATTTCTTCACAGAATGTACTTCAAGATATTCTTGAGGGAACTAGTAAAAAGAATGCTAACTGCCATACAGAAATACACCACTGATCCCCTTGATCTCACTGAGCTCTTGACCTATTTTCTTGCCCGAATGGCCAGGAAAGAAATTTGAAAGACTTCAACCCTCCTCATACTTAGAAACAGAATTTAAAAATATACATGTACAATAGAAGTTCCTCACCACCTCGTCTTATCTCAAAGGATGAGTCTTAGAAAGGGAGCAGTGTTAGAGGGTCACCATTTCTGGATGCTGACCGGATTTGCAGGACTCTTGGGCCATTGCTGTCAGACGCTATCTTCTGTAAGACCATCTTAAGAACTGAAATGTATCAGAAAGAGTAGAGGTTTTTAATGACCTGTTTCCTCTGAAATCTTGTGGCCAGGAAGTTCATTTGATTGTCTCCCTTCTCTCTCAAGTTTAAGGTATTTTTTCCAGTCTGCTTTCTACTGAGACAAAAATAATTGCTCCTATACCCCACAGAGAAATCTTTCTGACCCTTGAATATGGTTGTTAGGAGCCCTTCACCTATCATTACAGTAAGCCATGTGTCCTTTGTGATAAACATAATTAAAAACTGCTCCAGAGTCTCCTTAAAGTAATTCAATATTGTTACATTTTCATGCCCGGCAGGGGTGATGTTAAAGAAAGTAGTGATGGGAAGGAAAGGTAGGAGGATGTCAAAATATACCCTCCATCCTTAATGCTCCCTTGATGGAAATATCAGCCTTGTTTGTTTTGTTAACCAGTGCATAATTAAAAGTCAATATTCAAGATCATAATAAAAATCTGTGTAACTCCTCTTGTAGTAAGACTGAGGCTTGGAAGGAAAACCCATTAAAACACAGCTATGTGTAATTTACTAGAAATCAGTAATAAAATGTTTCTCTTGACATTATCTGCAAAATGGTCTGTATATTACCAGAATAAATCCATATTACTTAGAGGCTGTAGATAAACACCCATAGGCAAAGTTCACATTGAGGTTATCTGCCTCATGCTCTGAACTGGGGAGTGAGGTTTGGAGGAGATAAATTGTGGTTTATTCCTTCTGGTCTCAAGCACATCATGCAGAAATAAGTTTAGTTCCCATAAGGGTATCAGTCATATCCAAATTAAAAAAATACCATTGCAGCATTGTGCCATTACAAAAAGAATATAGTTTTTGTCCTTGGTGAGAAACAAAAGGAAGATTCTTAATAATTAAAAGCTCTAAATGCACCTTCTATTCCCCCCCCCAAAAAAAAGGTGTAGGGGTGAAAATACCTTATGCTTTGTTAAATTGTGATTCATTCAGTAGTAGAGTAATACCTTATTTTAAGTCACTGGTTAACTCACTGCTCATGGATATGAAACTGTTCTGAGGCTGTGCCTTGGATTCTGAAGCAAGAATAAATATTTTATGTGTAACAAAAAATCTAATAGCAACTGAAACATTCAACAGAGTAGTTTTCATGACAGGCAGGACATCTCTCCAGGCAGGAAAATGGGCACTAACTTTGGATAATATTTAATTCCTCCCCTCATCATGCCCCCATTAACTAAGAATAGTTGTTTCTTGAAATTTAAATTAGACTCTAAGGAGATGGTAGGGAAAGAGATGACAGTGTTCTGTCACTTTAATGTTATACTTTGTCTCCTTCTCCACCCTTTTGTCACAGCAGCAGAAAGAACCTTTGTCTGATGATACCACTAATGTCTTCTCATGGTAAAACCCCAGTTCTAGAACTCTAGGCTTTGTTTTTAACATGGAAATGAGGCTCTTAAATTTATAAATCTCCTTTCTCAATCCTTGACTTTCAAGAACTATTGTCACTCAGGGCTGTGTGGTTCCCAAAGTTTGGTCTGAAAGCCGTCAACATCAGTGTCACCTGGGACCTTACTAAAAATGCAAATTCTTGATTCCTACTTCATATTTACTGAATCAGAAACGCTGGGTAGGTTTCTGTAATGGTGCTCAGTAATCTGTCTCTTAGCAAACCTTTAGGTGACTCTGATGTTCAGTGAAGTTGAAGAACAATTGTTGTTTGGGCCCCAGAATATTCTCTCTGAGCCTCAAATCCCAGCAGTGATTTCTTTCTTCTGTGTGGTACCTGTCATTCCACTAAGCCAATGAATATTATGTATTTCATGGTTGGGGAATCACAAGGCAGCAAGATTTACTTAAACGAAAAATAGACCTACTTTATCTTTCAGAAACATTAACCCATTTACTCATGTCCTATCCTGAAAGAAAACTTTAACAAGTCTATTTGGTCCCCATTTGCACTAGAATTACTTGTTCTCACAAACCTACATCTCATATTTTTTCACTGCTGCCAGAAAACATCATTTTTCCAAAGTTATCTGCAGCTCTAAACTAATTTGAAAATACTCAAATTAGAGAAATAGTATCTTGTATAGTACAGCTAATACAAAACTGACATTCTGGTGACATAAATCCATAAATTGTCCCCACTGAACTCTCTAGAACCACGTTAAAAATTATCACAGGAGAGCCTCAAGATTTGGAAATGCTTCTGAACCATGAAAAATAAAAAATACATCAAGCTGCATTGACTGTAGATTTAAGCCATCCGTGTATTCTGTTATTCCCTCCAGATTTGACAGTTCATCCCATAGATACAGTTCAGTTCAACATAAATGATGTTGATTCAGTTGACTGGCAATTCTCTGAGTCTACATTTTTGATTCAGTAGAACCCTTCAGTCCTCGTTCAAACCTAAATACAAGATGTGGGGACTGAGGCCTGGATAACACTTGGAGGAAGGGTCCTGTAACAGAATCTTGCACAGAGAAGAGACAGCTAAGGTCCACCCTCTCAGACTGTGCTTGGGGCACTACAGCTAACACAAGAGCACTAAAGGTTATTTCAAATTTGTAAGAGAAACACAGCCAGACTTGAGATCTGTCAACAGGGAATGAATTACTAGCTTCAACATTCCCAACTCCTTTTGATGACATCCTACCTTTGTAAAGCTGGGTTTTCAGCAGTCTCTGATAAAAAGCCAGCACTGTGCAAAAACAACTGTGGAACAGAAAACAACGGTGAGAATGTTCCACTTGATGTCAAAATTTGAGCAGTCGTCGAGCACCCAACAGGTACACACTTCTTTCAGTAGATAATTGTGGTTACTTAAAAGTAAAATAAATTTTTTTTCCTTTAGCGTATATGTAGTTTTCCAAATAGCTACTATGTTGTTAGGATATAAATACATTATGGATATAAAAACATTATGGATTCAAATTGTTTGGACATAACTACTTAATAAATTAAACTATTAGGCATTTTTCTTTTGACCTCGAGGCACCATGAACCAAGAAAGTTTATGAATCTCTGGGCTAGGGAATTCTCCTTTGATGTGGACTCTGGCCCCACAGTGTCTGCGGTGTTATGGATGAGAATAAGTTTACCAAGACATGATCTGCTTGGGGAGGAAAGGTGGCTGATCTCTCAAAGGTGCAGGAACCTGTTCCTCAATGGGCTTTTACCGGGTTTAATTTGCATAGGAATACAGGGAATATACATAAAGTTCATCAATCTTTGTCAGGCAGTAATGATCAAACAATAGATAACATTCAAAGTACTCTGAGGGCTTATTTTGAGTCAGGGTCAGATAGTTAAAGGGCCATAATACTTTAGGGAACAAACTCATTTTATGCTTGGACCCTTATCATTTAAATTGAGGGTATTAGCAAAGTAGGTTTCACAGGATTTTATGCATTCTTTCTTAGGCCTGATCACCCTGAGGAACCCGCCCTTTCCAGCACAGGGCAGCACCCACCTCCAGCATTGTTTCAGGCTTAAGGTATTGTTTCAGGCTTAAATCAGGCAGGGGAAGTAAGGCAGCCAAGAGATTAGGACACTTCATGCAGACAGAATGAGGACTCAGGCTATGTCAAAGTCAAAGGGAGAGGGTCCATGACCCCCTTTTTCTGTAGCCCCCCAATTCCTTCCATGAGGGCCCCTTAGTGACCATTCCTGTCTTAGGTCACCCCTCCTTTGAGGAATCTTACTCATCATTGGCTAACCAGTCATCTGCCCGGGGCCAAGCAGGGTGAAGTGAAAGGGGGCAGAGACAGTGCCCCTACAAGGAAGATAAGTTTGTCTTCTTAGTGGCTTATGGTCCCAAGGTCTTTTTACTCAGCTTTAGCTAGGAGGGGTTACAATTTCTGAAACCAGGCAGGCAGTTCCCAGCACTCCTTGTTTGGAGTCATTCAGAATAAACTATTCAACACAGAGGTAAAGGCAGAAGGTACTGGGCCAAAGGCTGTCATGTTCACAAAGTGAAGCATCCAGAGCTGTAGCTTTCATGAGTCCTTCCTTGGCCCAAAGCTTGTTCAGTTGGCATAACAATTGTTTCTTTCTGCCATGTATTATAAGGAGTTGTACATATCAGTCACCCGCATTAGACTCTCAATTCCTGAGATCTTTTCTTATTTGTTTCTATCTCCTCTGACCAAAACATCTAGAACACTCTCTTAGAGCTTTCCATGGAATCAAACAGCCTTTAGATTCAGGTTGAGGATATCCTTTTAGCTTCCTATGTAGGTATCTTTGGACTCGTCAGACTTCACGTGGGTTCAAAATTTGTGGTAAGGCCACATGCTACTCCCATGAACATCTGTAGCTGATCATATGGCAAAAGTCAAAGCTCCTTTAAGCTTGAAGCTTTGAGCCTAATGGCCTGGATGGCCCCACCTTTCAGAGTCCTGTACCTGTATATATATCCAGTGAATGGGTGGATGGAGGATGGATGGATGGATGGATGGATGGATGGATGGATGGATGGATAGACTGATTCTCCCCAAAATGGTGAACTGTGTTTTAACATTACTGCCATGTGTCTTGCAAATTAATAAATCAAAGGTAGCAGACAATGGTGATCAATACAAACACTGCTTTTCTGCACCCTTACAAAGTTCTCTTTTGAGAATTCTATTCTTTTACGGCTTCTCAAAATCCTTCTGCTCAAAGATTTTGCACATCTTGAGTCATTAAAACATTTTTCTCTTTATAAACAAGATTTGCTGATAAATTCTCTGAACATGAAAGCATCTAACTTCCCCCTATACTCATCAGGAAAAGAAGTGAGTTCTATTTAAGACATGGTCACCTCTAGGTCATCTCCACAAATAAACATGATTGGCGGTCTCCTGTATGACTGATTGTATGTGCTATGACTTTGTCCAGGAAGATACCTGCTTATTGGAGTAGAGGTGGAACACTAAGCTAATCATAGTGAATCCATGTCATTGATGTTCATCGATGCATCTGCTAAATTTCTTAGAAGTACATGCTTGCCAATGGATCGTATTCCAATGGTTCATTTCTAAACCAGTCACGTGGAACATGAAATTTATTTTTCCATTAAAAATAGTTATAAAACATGGTTAAGTTTCCAGCCTAGCTCCAAAATTTATTTAGCTTGTAACTTTGCAAGAAAGAAGCATATTCACAAATAGGTTCATATTGCCTTGATGTTCATGGTTAAACAAACCACAAGAAATAGAATTGAGTAATAAGTTTTTATTACTCAGTTCTGTCTTGACTTTTGTCTTTCACTGCATGGCTTATTTCACTTAGTATAATGTTCTCAAAAAATATATATCTTGAACGCTCATGCTTTTAAAAAGTTATTTTTAAATAAAATGGTTGAGATCAATGAAGACTTATAGAAAGATTCTGAAACAGATTTCAGGAGAAACCTGAACCTTTAAGATCTTATCCCCAACTCAGAAGAGATAGTTAAGCAAGCAATAGCAAGGACAGCCTTGGTGTTCACAGAAATAATTCTCCCCAGATCTCCTTCTTAACTCACATGACTACCTCCTCCTTGGGTTATATGTTGATCTATCCTCCTAGCATCCCTTACCCCTTCTTCTGGTGACAGCGCCTCAATATTATTTTAGGGAAAAACTTCCTACCTTACCCTTAGTTTATGAATTTTAAGTGACTAACTCCATCTGGAGGTTAAGACATGTGCCAGCTGGGCTCATTTCCTGGCAACAGCCAGGAGCTCCAGCCCACCCAGGGCATCACATAGACTGCAGATTGCAGCAGAGCCAGAGAAAACAGCTTGCTCAGGTCCCAACACCACCTCGCAGCCCAGTTCCATCTCATACCTTATCAAGAATTCTGGACCTCAGACCCACTTGGAGTCTCAGCTCTGCTTGCTGCTTAATGGGCAATACCTGGGGCTGGATAAGCTGGGCTATGGGACAATACAAATGCAGTTGTGACAACAAACTATAATAGAGGCAAATCATTTTCTGCTTGAAAAAAAAAAAAAGAAGCATGCCAGAAATTTAGTCTGGGCCATTTAATCAGAGCATTCCAGCCCTGAACCCATTGATTAGTCCAAATATGAACACATGAATTAGCAGTTTCAGTTAGAGCTAATGGGCATGACTTTTATGGGACTCATGGAGAAAACATTCATTCCCCTAGAGTTTCATCCAAAATAATTGTTTTATTTTACAGCAAACATGTACTTATAGTGCATGATTTAGAATACTTCTATAGGAATACCAAGGAAGACCCACCCAAACTCTCTCTCCAGATTCTGAAACCAGGTGGGTTGCATTCCAGAGATTTACAAAAGTATTTGAAGTTATATTTGACTTATCTATATGTGACTTTTATTTTCGTGATTTGGATTTATTCCTACCATTGATCAACCATTGTTACAAGTTTAATTCCTACCTCTTCTACCCCTCAGAGAGATTATTGAAATATAATAAATATAGAAAGATTACATTATAGAAATACAGCAAAGACAGAGAGAAGTATTGTTGTTAAGAGAACTGGGGTTCTAATCCTCTCTTTCCACTAATATAAAATACATGTCTTAGCAAAACCACTTTAATCTCTCCAGATCTTTGCTCTGACATCTGTACAAGAAGAGACTATGGTCCTGAGATTTCTGAAGTAACTGGAGTTGAAAAAGAAAGGAATTGTGGGCCACGATTAAGGGAAAGGCCATGGGTGCTAGTAAGGAAGGGATTTTCTGAAGTGTAATTAACTGAGCTGAAAGCCACAGACGATAGGAAAACCCAGCATGCCCTGTCACAATCCCAGTGATGGGAAAGAGTGTTTGAGAAGAGACAGTCAGATGCTTGGCTGCGTGAGCCCAGTTGCTATATCATCAGCCCCAGGCAGGGACTGATATATCAGGCATGGCAGACTCAGAAGGAGTGGTCCATTGACTGTAGTTTATAATCTTTCCTTTCCTAAATGCACCCAAAAAGTCTGTACTTAATATAGCTGGTCATTTATGTGACTCCTGTAGTAAAACCCAAATGAGGAGGCACTTAATTTTTTACAACAAGGAGGTGGTAGGGGAGGAGAGAGATTTTATGAGTAAAGATTTCAATTTACGGGAGTAATTAGTTGACATATGGTTATAAAAATAAATGAATTTATAGGGCTTTTTCTACCACTATTTAATGTCCACAGAAAGATTTAATTCCAAATGAAATGGTTGCTGGTAGTTGTTAATAAGCTATTGAGACTTAAGATATAAAACCAAGTAATAATCACATTTAAATGCAGCAGTATAAGGTCAGCCCTAAGTGGTATGCATAATATATTCATCAGCATATTCCTCTTGGGAAACTATGCTGCCAACTTGATTGTCAAAGGCTGCTTGACAATTGTTCTAGGGTGCTCTCTGGACTCAGGAGATGAACACGTGAAAAATAAATCTATGTTTGTTCCATATCTAATCTAGAAAAGCCAAAATATCCATTGCCATAAATTAAAAATTATTAGCCATTAAAATGATAGAGTTCAGGGGACTTCCATGTCAGGGAAGATGGAGTAGACACACTTTTTCCTATTCCTGCCGCTAACTACAACTGAACACCATGGGCATTACATGTAAAAGAAACATAAGGAGACTCTGAAAGGTAGACCAAAGAAGATAGATGACATAGGGGCCTTGGACCCATGGAACTATGTGGTGCTAAATTCCCTGGGTTTATTTGGTTTCAATATTTTGGAGCTTGTTTTATGTTTTTATTTTTTGTTTCATATTTCCAGACAGAAGTAACCAGTAATCCAGAAATTCTAACATGCACAGACAAAAGAAGTTCCAAAAAAATTTTGCTCTCTTTAGCCAAAAGCCAGCGAAAGGGCAGCCTAGCAAGAAAAAAAGTTTTTAGAAAATATTGCTCTACCCATATACCACACACACACACACACACACACACACACACACACACACACACACACAAATGTGTGGCCCATTCTGACCCCACAGCAGCAAAAGCTGATAGGGAAGCCTAGACATGATCCATGCCAAGCTGAACAAGGCACCCCAAACAGTTGTCTGGGACAGTATAAAAAGACAGAGCAGGTAGCCAAGATGTTTATCCTTACAAGGGCAGTCACAGGCCTCCCCATAACCACTCTGAACAGTGGGGAGCTGGAACTCCTCCTTGACCCAGTAGTTGTAGAAACTAGCTAAAACAGAAGACTTGAATAAGATTCAGAGTTTTATAACATAAAACCTAAAATGGTCATGTTCTAATAAAAAAATCATCCATCATACTAAGAACCAGGAAGATTCCAAATTGGATTTAAAAATCAATAGATGCTGACATAAATGTTATAATCATATGACAAAAATGTTAAAGCAGCTACTATAAGTGTTTCAATGAGCAAGTAAGAATAGACTTAAAACAAATGAAAAATATAAAGTCTCAGCAAAAAACCAGAAAGTCTCCCCCCCTCAAAAAAAAAAAAAAGAAAAACAAAATTGAGATTTTAAACCTGAAAAATACAATAACCAAAATAAAACACCTCTATAGATGGGATGAATATCAGAATGGAGACAAGAGATGAAAGAACCATTAAACTGGAAGATAAAGCAATATAAGTTATCCAATCTTGACAGACTTTAAATAAACTTTAAAATAAATAACCAGAGCCCTGGCTGAGTGGCTCAGTTAGTTGGAATATCATCCCATACACTGAAAAAGTTGTGGGTCTGATTGCCGATCATGGCATATACCTAAGTTGTATGTTTGATCCCCAGTCAGGGTACATATGGGAGGTCTCTCTCCCTCCCTCCCTCTCTCTAAAATCAATCAACATATCCTTGAGTGAAGATTTAAAAAAGAAATTAAATTATATAACCAGAGCCTCAAGAAACTATGCAACTATAACAAAAGATCCATCATTAATTGTCGTGGTGTAGATCGGACCTGCCGGATCCCGGGGTTGACCGTAACCAATGCGTGTATAAATCTCACACTAAGACACGTGGGGGGAAGAAATCCGGCGGCCACGGGTCTCCTCCACCATCGCCCATCTTGGGGAGAAAGACCTCGTGGGTTGCCCAGCCGGGGGTTTTATTAGAGGCATTAAGACACATTTACATTGGAATGATTATTCATGGGATTAAGCAGAACAGGTAGGATTACTCATAACAAAGCATTGGGATGTTGATTCAGATCCGGTGGCAGACACGACCAGGTGAAAGCAATATTCAGAGATCAGCAAGCCAGAATTTTATAAGATACACCTTTGTCAAATTCCTATTAGAGAATTCCCATCCCACAGACATGATCCACACTTGCTCACACAGGAATCACACGGAGCTGTGCTCAAAACGTGTAAATTCTCAGGACTGCGTGTTTTCACACGTGTGGAAATCACTGCCACAATTAATATCACTAGAATTCCTGAAGGATAGGAGAACAGGACAAGACTGAAAAGGTATTTGAAAAAGCAATGGCTGAAAACTTCCTAGTTTGGTAAAATACATAAACCTACAGATTCAAGAACCTGAATGAATATCAAACTGGGTAAATTTATTTTTAAGAATCCATGACAGAGATATAATTTAGTCCATAACACCAAGAAACATCAAAGCCAAACTTCTGAAAACTAAAGACAAAGAAAATATCTTGCAGGCAGCAAGAGAAAAATTACACCTGAAGAGAAAACAGTTTGAATGATGATGGAATTCTCATCAACAATGAAGGCCAGAAAAAATTCTCACAAGGTTTTTTAAATACTGGAAAAAACTAAATGTCAGGCCAGAGCCTTCTATCCAGATAAAATATTTTCGATAAATAAAGGAAAAATCAAGAGATTTCTCAGATGAAAGAAAACTAAGGGATTATTTGTTCTGCAGTCCTACCCTAGATGAATGACTAGAGGAACTTCTTTAAACAGAAAGAAAATCATTTAAAAAAGCAACTTTGAATAATCAAGAAGGAAGAACATGGTAAGCAAAAAATATGAACAAACAGAATAGATTCTTTTTTTTCTTCAATTTTATAATTTATACTTGATGGCTGAAGCAAAAATTGTAACACTAATTTGTTTTATATGTGTGAACAGGAAATATTTAAGGTAATTTTACATGAGAAATGGTATGATGACATAAGGGAAGGCAAATTTACTATACTCACTCTGGTAAAATGACAATACCAGTAGATTGTGATAAATTATGAATATGTAATATAATAGAGCAACAACTAACAAAGCTATACAAAGAGATACATGCAAAAACACTAAATAAAAATTCAGTTCTAGAAAATGTTTGAGTAACCAAGAAGGCAGAAAAAAAGAAAACAAGAACAAAACAAAAATGAAAAACAAGAGAACAAAGAAAAAACAAAAATATAAAATGACAGGCTTAATTAAGCCCTCACATATCAATAACTCCATTAAATGTAAAAGATATAAACAGTTCAATTAAAGCATGGGAATTATGTTGCCTACAAGAAACTCACTTCAAATATAACAATATAGGTAGATTGAAAGTAAAAGTATGGAAAATAGACATATCACAGAAATATTAATTAAAAGAAAGGTATAAAAATGTTAAATTACTATATTGTACACTTGAAAATATTATAACCAATATAAGTTTGTATACCAACTATACTTAAGTAAAAATAAATTAAAAAATAAAATTATGATAAAAAGAGTATTCACATGCAAAAGTGAAGTTGACCTATAACTCACACCACATGCAAAAAATTAAGAAGATCAAGGTATAAATGTAAGAGATAAAACTATGCAAGTCTTAA
Organism: Micronycteris hirsuta; assembly: GCA_004026765.1. Classification (NCBI taxonomy): domain Eukaryota; kingdom Metazoa; phylum Chordata; class Mammalia; order Chiroptera; family Phyllostomidae; genus Micronycteris; species Micronycteris hirsuta. The sequence goes on from PVJI01002012.1 coordinate 102,464, forward strand.
GAGAAAACATAAGTGTAAATCTTTGACTTTAGATTATGCAGTGGTTTCTTAGATATGACACAAAGTGCAAGCAATAAAAGAAAAAAATAGATAAGTTGGAATTCACCAAAATTAAGAATTATTGTGCTACAAAAACAGACAAAGACAGCTCACAGAATAGAAGAAAATATTTGTAAATCATATATCTGATAAAGATATACTATCCAGATTACTTAAAGAACTCTTAAAACTTAATAAAAAATTAAGTAACACAATTTTAAAACATGAACAAAAGAGCTGAGTAGACATTTTTCCCAAGAAAATATGTAAAATGGCCAATAAGCACATGAAAATATGTACAACATCATTAATAATTAGGGAAACACAAATGAAAAGCACAAGGAGGAACCACTTCACACCCACTAAAAATGTATAATCAAAAAGATAGACAAACAAGGTGTTGGTGAGAATATGAAGAAATTGAAACTCTCATATATTGCTGGGAATGAAAAATAGTGCAACCACTTTTGACAACAGTTTTTGGCACTTTCTCAAATAGTTGAATATAAGTCACGCCCAGGTATAAACCAAGAGAATTAAAAACATGTCCATACATAAATATTGAGAGAAGTATTATCCATAAGAGCCAAGAAAACAACCTAAATGTTCATCAACTGATGAATGAATAAACAAAATGTGGTATATCTATACAATAGGATGTTATTCAGCCATAAAAAGGAATGGAGGACTACTTTATGCTATAACATGGATGAATCTTGAAAACATTGTGCTTAGTGAAAAAAATAGCTAGACACAAAATGACACATATAATTCCATTTATATAAAATCTCTATTATAAACCCAGCCACAGAGACAGAAAATAGATTGGTGATTTTCAGAGTCTAGAGAATGGGAAGAGTGTGATATAATGGAAATGGATACTTTGGAAGAAAATGATAGAAATGTTCTGGAATTAGATAAAGGTGATTTTTGTAACTTTGGGAATATACTAAAACCATTCAATTACACACTTTAAATTAAGTAGGAGTGGGTGTATAAACACTAGATAATATAGAATTTATCACATAGAAAATTAGCAAAGTCAGACTAGGATATTATATAATGATAAAGGGTTAATCCTCCAAAATTATGGCAATCCAAAATGGGTATGCACCAAAATTGTGAAATATGAGAAAACCAATAGAAATAAAAGGAAAAATAGACAAATCCAAATTTTTGTTGAGACTCCAATACTATCTTCAAAAAGTGATAGAACAATTAGGTAGAGGAACCAAACACCATCAATGAATGGGATCTAATCAACATTTACATAACACTCCATTCAACATCAGCAGCATACATGTGCCTTTCAAATGTCCACAAAACATAAAAATGGACCATAGCCTGGGCCATAAAACAAACTTCAACAAATATAAAAGTACTGAAATCATACACAATACTTTTCGACCACAGTGAATCAAACTAGAGGTCACTAACTGAAAAAAGATAACAGGAAGGTTTCCAAATGCTTGGAAGCCAAATATCGTACCTCTCTCTAAATAATTGGTGGATCAAGGGAAAGTCTCAAAGGAAATTTTTTAAAAAATATTTAACTAAATGAAAATACAACATATCAAAATGTTCAGGACACAGCTAAAGATATGCTGAGTGGGAGTTTATAACATTAAATAACAGACATTAAAAAAAAGAAATGTTCAAATCAAGAGTCTAAGTTCCCACATCACTATCCAAGAAAAAGAAAAGCAAAATAAACCAAAAGAAAGAAAAAGGATGGAAATAATAAAGATGCCAGCAGCAATCAATGAAAATGAAAAGAGCTTATGGAAAAAGATGGTGGCAAGGTAGGTGGGAGCAGAGCCCACTCCCCCCTGCACACAGGTGGAACACCTAGCCAATCTTCTGAGGAACAAAGTAAACAGACAATGGAATGCCAGCTTATATGAAGTTTGGAGGCCAAAAATTGTAGAGGACATTGAAAATCAGATCGCAAGGAGATTATATTGGGACAGTAAGGTCCCTGAGACCAGTGCAGGGACTGAGGCTGCTGCAGCTGCAAGAAAATAGAAACCCTGTTAGAAAAATAATGACAGAAAATCTTCTATACCTGGAGAGGTAAAAAACTATGCAAGTTCAGGAGGCACAGAGAGTCCCAATCAAGATTAACCCAAAGAGGCCTACTCCAAGATATATTATAATTAAAATGCCAAGTTTTGAAGAAAAAGAAAGAATCTTAAAAGCATCAAGGGAGAAACAAAAAGTAACACACAATGAGTGTTAATAAGTCTAGCAGCTGATTTCTGAACAGAAATACTGCAATCCAGGAGATAATGGCAAGAAATATTCCAAGTAATGAAAAACAAAGGCCTACAACCAAAACTACTCTACCCAGAGAGGCTCTCTAACAAAATGGAAGGCCAAATAAGGAGTTTCCCAGACAAAAGGAGGCTGAAAGAATACATCTCCACCAAACCAGCACTGCAACATACGCTAAAGGGACTACTATAAGAAGAGAAAGTAAAAGAGTGAGAAAGAGAGTAACAGGGGTACAAAAGGGAAAAATTAATAAACACCTATCAATAACAACCTTAAATGTTAATGGATTAAATGTTTCAATCAAAAGATATAGAATAGCTGAATAGATAATAACACATGACACACACATATGCTGCCTACAAGAGACCAACCTCAGAAGAAAAGCCCTGCACAGACAGAATGTGAAGGGTTAGAAAAAACTATTCCAAGCAAATGTACAAGGAAAAAAAAGCAAGTGTAGCAATACTCATAGCAGTAAAAATAGACTTCAAAAAAAGGGCCATAAAAAGAACTGCAGAGCCCTGGCTGGTGTAGCTCACTGGATTGAGTGCAGGCTGTGAACCAAAGGATTGCTGGTTCAATTCCTAGTCAGGGCACATGTCTGGGTTGCCTACCAGGTCCCCTGTAGGGGATGTGCTAGAGGAAACCACACATTGACATTTCTCACCTTCTCCTCCTCCTTCACTTCCCCTCTCTAAAATTAAATTTAAAACACCTTAAAAAAAACCCCTCTGTATTTAAATTTTAAAAAAGAGCCCCAAAAAGACACTTAATAACTCTCAAGGGAAGAACCATCAAGAAGACATAAACATTATGAACATATATGCACCCAACATAGAAGCACCCAAATACATAAGAAAAATCTTGGAGGATTTCAACAAAGATATCTATAGCAACAAAATTATAGTAGGGGATTTTAACACACCTCTGTCAAAAATGGGTAGATCTTCCAAACAAAATATTAGCAAAGATATTGGAGCATTGAACAATGCCCTAGATGAAATGGACTTAACTGATATATATAGAAGCTTTCCTACCAAAGAAGCAAAATACACATTGTTTTCAAATGCACATGGAACATTTTCAAAGACAGACCACATGATAAGTCACAAATGAAGCCTCATCAAACTGAAGAAAGTTGAAATTATATCAAGCATTTTCTCCAACCACAAGGAAAAAACTCAAAAATACTCAAACTCATGGAGATTGAATAGCATGCTATTAAACAATGAATGGGTTAAAAATGGGATCAAGGAAGAAATAAAAACAGTTTCTGGATAGAAATTTGAAAACTTAACGGAAATGAACAGATTTCTAGAAATATATAATCTTCCAAAACAGAATCCAGAAAAAGCAGAAAGCCTCAACAGACCAGTAACAGCTGACAAAATCAAAGCAGTAATCAAAAAACTCACTGCACACAAAAGTCCTGGACCAGATGGTTTCACAGGAGAATTTTACAAAACATTAAAGGAAGAGCTAAACCCTATCCTTCACAGACTATTCAAAAAAATCCAAGAAGACAGAAGACTCCCAAACTCTTTTGATGAAGCCAGCATCATCCTAATCCCAAAACCAGATAAAGACACAACAAAGAAAGAAAACTTCAGGCCAATATCACTGATGAACATAGGCACTAAAATCCTCAACAAAATATTGGCAAACCACATACAGCAGTACATTAAAAAGATCATACACCATGATTAAGTGGGATTCACCCCAGGGAAGAAAGAATGGTACAATGCTCACAAATCAATAAATGTAATACATCACATAAACAAAACAAAAGGCAAAAATCACATGATCATAGAAGTGGATGCAGAAAAATCATTTGATAAGGTACAGCACCCATTTATGATAAAAACACTCAGCAATGTGGGAATAGAGGGAGTATTCCTCAACATAATAAAGGCCATAAGAGAGACCTACAGCTAATATTATAATCAATGGGCAACAAATAAAGGTTTCCCACTAAGATCAGGACCAAGACAAGGTTGTCCACCATCAGCACTTCTATTCAAAATAGTATTGGAAGTCCTAGTCAGAGCAATCAGACAAGAAAAAGAAATAAAACACATTCAAATTGGAAAGGAGGAAGCAAACCTGTCATTGTTCGCAGGTGACATGATAGTGTACATAGAAAATTCTATAGACTTCACCAAAAAACTACTCAACCTAAAAAGCAAATTTGGCCAAACAACGGGATACAAAGTCAGTATTCAGAAATCAAATGCATTTTTGTACACCAACAATGAAATATCAGAAAAAGAAATAAGGAAAAAATTTCCCATTTGATATAGAAACAAGAAAAATAAAATATCTAGGAATAAACATAACCAAGCAGATAAAAGACCTATACTCAGGAAACTATACAACACTGAAGAAAGAAATTAAGGAAGACACAAACAAATGGAAGGATGTACCATGCTCATGGATTGGAATAATTAACATCATCAAAATGTCCATACACCCACAGTCATTTATAGATTCAACACAATCCTTATTGAAGTACCAATGACATATTTCACAGATATAGAACAAACATTTCAAAAATTTATATGGAATAATAAATGACCCTGAATAGCTGCAGCAATTTTGAAAGAACAAAGTAGGAGGGATCACAATACCTGATATCAAATTGTATTACAAGGCCACTGTAATGAAAACAGCCTGGTACTGGCATAAGCACAGACACATAAACCAATGTAACAGAATACAGAGCCCAAAAATAAACCCAAGTCTCTACAGTCAATTAATATTCAACAAAGGGGGGATAAGCATAAAATGGAGCAAAAATAGCCTCTTCAAAAAATGGTGTTGGGAGAGCTGGACAGCTCCATGCAAAAATGTGAAACTCAACCACCAACTTACATCATACGAAAAATAAATTCAAAGTGGATAAAAGACTTAAATATAAGTCATAACACCATAAAAGTCTTTCAGAAGAACATAGGCAAGAAAATGTCAGATATTCCACGTAGAAATATTTTCACTGATATGTCCCCTAGAGCAAGGGGCATAAAGGAAACAATAAACAAATGGGATCTCATCAAAATATAAAGCTTCTGTATGGCTAAAGAAAACAGCATTAAAATGAAAAAGAGAACCAACTATATGGGAAAACATATTTGCCAGTGATACCTCAGACAAGGGTTTGATCTCCAAAATATATAAAGAACTCACACAACTCCACTCTAGGAAGGCAAATAATCTGATTTAAAAATTGGCAAAAACTTAGACACTCCTCCAAGGAAGACATATAAAGGGTCCAGAGACATATGAAAAGATGCTCAGCATTGCTAGTGATTGGAGAGATGCAAATTAAAACCACAATTTGATACCACCTCACACCAGTCAGAATGGCCATCATAAACAAAGCAACAAAGAAGTGTTGGAGAGGATGCGGAGAAAAGGGAACCTTAGTGCGCTGTTTGTGGGAATGCAGACTGGTGCAGCCACTGTAGAAAACAGTATGGAATTTCCTCAGAAAACTAAAACTGGAACTGCCTTTTGACCTGGCAATTCCACTGCTGGGATTATACCCTAAGAACACTGAAACTCCAATGCAAAATATCCTATGCACCCCAATGTTCATAGCAGCACAATTTACAATAGCCTAGCGCTGGAAGCAACCTAAGTACCCATCAGTAAATGAATGGATCAAAAAACTATGGTACATTTACATGATAGAATACTACACAGAAGGAAGAAGGAAGGAGCTCCTACCCTTTGCAACAACATGGAAGGAACTGGAAAACATTATGCTATATGAAATAAGCCAGGTGGTAAAAGACAAATACCATATGATCTCTCCTATAAGTGGAACCTAATCAACAAAACACACAAACAAGCAAAATATAACCAGAGACATTGAAATTAAGAACAAACTGACAATAACGAGAGGGGAGATGGGAGGTGATAATCGAGGGAAAAAGGGGAAGGGTTTTCAGGATCATGTACAAAGGACACATGGACTAAACCAAAGAGGCATAGGATCAAGGCTGGGTTGTGGGAATGGCTCGGGTGTGTAGGAGTGGTAGAGGGGAAATGAAGACAATTATACTTGAACAACAATTAAAAATTAATAAAATATAGAAAAGAAAATGAAAACAGACCAACAATGAAGAAAATCAATTTAACAAAGAGCTGGTTCTTTGAAAAGATCATCATACTTGATAATTATCAATCAAGATTGAAAACGAAAAAGAGAAGGTGTAAATTCTCAATATCCAAAATGAAATGGGGTATATTACCAGAGACACAGCTAAGTCAACAGCAAAGTAAGAGAATGCTATGAACAGCTCTACATACATAGATTTGACAATTTGTATGAAATGGACCAATTCATCAAAAAAGCACAAGCTACTACAACTTACTCAATATGAAACAGATCAATGAGTAGCCCTATAGATATTAAGAAAATTTAACACACACTCCATAACAATCTCTATAACTCATAATTTTAACACACACTCCAAAACAATCTCTAGGCCCTTATCATTGCATTGGAGAATTCTAGCAAGTGTTTAAAGAGGAATTAACAGTAATTCTACACCATCTCTTCCAGAAAATAGAAGAGAAAAGAACATTCCCCAATTCTTTTTATGAAATTAGTATTACCTAAATAGTAAACTATGCTAAGTGAAAAAAGAAAAGTCAATCTCAAAGGGTTACATGATACATGATTCCATTAACATTTTTGAAATGACAAAATTACAGAAATGGAAAACAATTAATGTTTGCCAGGCATAAAGGAGAGAGTATGGGCAGAAAAGAAATTGGTGTCAGTATAAAAGGCAACATGAAGAAACTTGTGGCTATGGAAATATTTTTTGTTTTTGTTTCTATCAATATTAATTTCCTGGTTATAATGTTATATAGTTTGGCAATATTGTAACATTGGGGACAACTGGGTAAACTGTACATGATATCTCTTACAATTGAATGTGAAACTACACTTTGAGATAAAACAATTATCTCGAAAGAAAAAGTTCAATTAAGAAAAGACATTTTAGGATACTGAGGATGGCAGCTGAGTAGGTAGAAGCTGAATCCACTTGCTCCTTCCCTCAACCTGGATTTTCAGCTGAACTTCCAACAATCAACCTGAACAATCAATGGAATCTTAGTTGATATGAAGTTTTGAAGCCAAGGAGTACAGAAGATGCTTCACGCCATCTGGTAAGGGGATTTCATAAATGGAAGGGGAAACACCATGTTTATGGCTCCTCTTACAGCTGAGAGACCAGACAGAAATCGTGATTTTGGAGCTCCTTCCCACCTCAGAGCAAGGGGCCTTAGTCCCACACTAGGACCCCTAACCGTAATCAACAAAACTTGTGGCGATAGATACACTGAGATTGTGAGACCCAGGCTGCACACTCTCAGCAATCAGAGTTTACAATGTTGAGGTGCCAACTTGGAGAGCTCAGGATAGGGGCTCAGACTTCTAAAGGAACCAGATGGCAGCACCTGGATCTATCAGAGGCACCTACAGGCTTCAGCCAGCCATGACTCTGAGAGACTTTTCACTCCTTGGGGTGGTTTTATGGGCAGAGAACCAGGTAGTGAATCAGTACTGCAGTGTGGCTACTGTATAGAAACTTTTTAAAAGGAACTGAAACATGGTCAGACAAGAACCCAGTAATCAGCTGTTCCTCTGGCAAAGAGACCAGATAGAAATCACAGCAATGGAGCTCCCTTCTCTTTGAATTGTGGGGTCATAAAAATACTCACAGCAATAGAGAGGGAAGGGGAGTCGGTAGGGTCTCTGACAGTGGGATACAGTGAGGTCCCGCCACTCTTGTGAAAATCAGAGATCACAAATTCAGCATGAACTGCCTCTATGGTTGGGGCACCAGGTGGAAGAGTTAATTATACAAGCTCAGACTAAGAAAGAAACCATATTGAAATAACAGCGTTTCTGAGAGTGGCAGCCAGCAACTGCATAATAGGGATCTCTGATTGCAAGGGAGGCCCAAGGAAGAAACCAAAACAAAGAACCTACTGAGTGGATTGGGAAAGAGAACTGATTTTCCCACTTTCAAGCACGTGGGCAGTGCCCTGCCTGCCCCCTACCCCCCCATTTTTGAGCTATCCCTGCTGTTGCCGCTACAGAGAGGAACCTAGCAAAACAGAAAATGGTGGGGGGTTTTGACCCATTATGAACTTTTCTCAGCCATGTCAAGCCATGCTGGATCTCTGGGTCCTTTCCCACTAAAACCAGCTGGGCAGACAGATAAGAAATTTGTGGAATGAGGAATTTTTGAGGCTCTGCTCAGATCAGCTTGCAAGTCAACCGGGGGCTGCATGGAGCAGAGTTCTGGACTGTGTCTCCTGAAAAGGCTGTGGGCTGGGAGTTAGAAGGGTGAGAGTTGAGTACCTGGGATTTGCAGTGTGGCAAATCCACTCACAGCCTATAAAACCCTGGGAAGGGAAAGAAGTGTCCATCCCCCTCTTGCAAGGTTGCAGATACCACCTCCAAAGGGAAAACTCTGCACATCAGCCCTTCCAAGTCCAAGATTTCCCTGCTGAGTACATTTCTACAGGGAGAGGAAAGAAAAACTCCAAACAGGGACTTTCAACGTGTATTTGACAGATGTCTCCTGGGAACAGGACAGAGAGCTTAGCCTCCTACTTAGGTCTGAATGAGAAAGAGAGTTTAGCCTGTACCTGTGGTCTGATCTTGCCCCAACCCCAATGGGATGCTCTTTCAATCTATCCCTTAAAGTTCAGCTGCTGAGCCCACTCCTGCAAAGGGGAAAGTTCAATGTACCCATCCTGAATCAGCACTGAACCTCCCTGAGGAAGCAAGTGCCAGAGGCTCTGGCAAAGACTGAGGGGTTGGCTTTGAGTTGGGGACTACTCTTCCCTCACTGGGTGCCCTATAGACTGCAGGACCAACAAAGTGGAAACCTGCTAGTCCTATCTCAACAGAGCTGGTATTAGATTACAGACCCTCATCAGAAGGTTGTGGAGAAAAAAACAGGCAATCCCAGGAAAGGGCAAACAGGCCCCAAAAGGAGCCTCAGAGAGCCTCAGCTCCTTAACACAGCTGCCACCTGCTACAATCAGGAAAGAGCTGTCCCTTTTACACAGATTGGCCCCTCATATGCACAAGTAGTTCTAGTAAACACAGATACAAGCAGTGAACCACCTGGTAGCTGCAGAGAGATAGCCTAGGGCTGGCTTCACACATTATCTAAAAGCAATCTTTTTCTGAACCCCACCAAATGGACCCAGAAACAACAAAACCAGTGGTAAGTTTCAGCCCACCCCAAAGCTCACACCAACTAGCCACACAATCAGTACACACAAAGGAGTATTCTTGTTGGCTCAGACCCTGCTGGGAACAATGCATCAAGCAGCAACAACTGCACAGCATCCCATGCTAGGTGGTTAAGGTTTACTCTTACAGTAGCTCAGACTGAGGAATAACTATCTACAAAAGAACCACCAGCAGTTAAGATGCAACTACAACAAGGGGGTCGCAGAACCCATAAGAGATACTCCTGGACCACAAAGTTTCGATATTCTGAAGGATTGGGCAACTAACCCCTGCAAGACACCTTTAGCATAAAACAAGCAAAGCAGGTTCAGGAGACACAGCACACCTACCCAACACACAGAGATCAAATGGGTGACAAAGAAAAATGTCCCAAACAAAAGAACAATAGAAATCCCCACAAAAAGAATTGAAAGATATAGATGAAATGGAAGAAACACAAATACCAGATGCAGAGTTTAAAATAATGGTTATAAGGGTGCTCAAAGACCATAGGGAAAGAACGGATGATCTCAGTGAGAACTTAAAAAAAGAGATAGTGAGCATAAAAAGGATATAAATAAGCAACCGCCAAGGTATGGAAGCATCCCAAGTACGCCTCAGTAGATAAGTGGATAAAACAATTATGGGACATAATATGAGATCAGTCTGGAAAAAGTCCACTCATTGTTAATGAGAATGGTTGGCAGGACATCGATGTAACCTGGCAGCCAAAGAGAGTGAGCTGGAATGTGCATGCATGAACAATGATGACTTCACTGTACTAGTCAGTGGGGCCAGTAGATGCCGTTGAGTGAGCACAGTGGCCATCACATTCAAAATGCATGAGCGAGTAGAGCAACGAATCTGCATCAAATTTTGTTAAGCTCGGACATTCCTCTGCAGAAACTATTTAGATGATTCAGAAGGCAGCAGCTACAGGCAACTGGTGATTGGCAGCTTCATCACAACAATCAATGTGCCTGCTCATGCACCAAGTCCCATGCAGTTTTTTTGGCAAAACATCAAATCACCCAGGTGACTCAGCCTTTGGACAGCCCAGATTAGGCATCCTGTGACTTCTGGGTATTCCCAAAACTAAAATGGCCTTTGAAAGGGAAGAGATTTCAGACTGTCGATGAGATGCAGGAAAATACAATAGGTAGCTGATGGTGATTAGGAGAAGTGTGTGAGGTCCCAAGGTACCTACTTTGAAGGGGACTGAGGTGTCATTGTCCTGTGTGCAATGTTTCTTGTATCTTGAATCTTCTTCAATAAATGTCTCTAATTTTCATAGTACATGGCTGGATACTTTCTGGACAGACCTTGTCATATACACAGCGGAATATGACTCAGCCATAAAAAAGAACATTTTACCCTTGTGAAAGCATGGATGACCCTGGAAAACATGCTAACTGTAATAAGCCAGTCAGAGAAAGACAAATACCATAATATCTCACTTATACGTGGAATCTAATGAACAAACTGAACTATTGAGCAAAATAGAGACAGATTCATAGAGAACAGGATGACAACTATTTGGGAGTGGGGAGGATAGGGGTTGGAGGGATTGAGCAAAAAGGAATAGGGGGATTAAATGATAATGGAAAAAATACCATATTTTTTTCAAATAAGTTTTTATGAAACATTGTAAAAATACAGCAGATTTTGTGGGAACTTATAAATAAACTGATACTTTGAACCTAAAAAACAATATAACTAAAAATTCATTTCCAAATGCAGAGCAGTTACCCTTTATTTAAGGGTGGTTCAGATGAGTGCATAATTTTGTTTTTAAGGAAAAGATAATTGTTACGGAGACACTATGGAGGACACATGGACAGAGCCAAGGGGGAGGAGGAAGGGGAGAGGATGCAGATAACTGTAATTGAACAACAAGAAAGTAATTCTTAAAAAAAAGATGATTGTTACAATTAGCTATATAACCACTTACATACCCTTAAATTCTATCTGTTAAAACACTTGTTTTAAAGAATCCAATTTAAACATCTTATGCTTTTCTTCAGTGCTTTTCTCCATACTCCTTGATGGACAGAACTCAGGGACTATTTGAACACCCAGATCATACTGATATCTATAACACAGGCCTCTCCATGGGAGCCCAACTCCAACTTATGAGGAAGGCCCAGTTCAGAATGTAACAAGGTGGTAATTTATGATAGTACAAATCATTATAAAAAATTAACAACTTTAGGTATCTTTGCTTGGGGTTTCTGTGGTTTAGGCACATCCAAAATTTCTTCATAGTCCGCACTCATTCCCTTTGCCCAGAGACCAACTGTAACCATTTGATCTGAATTCTAACTTTGAGGGCAATATTTCTTAAAATGTTCTGCAGAGCCACAAAGTCTGCAGCAACCACCATCAGCATAGACTCCTTTGGGATAATCAGGGCAAGATCTAGACAGCTGCCCCATTTCCCCACAAAAAAAGCATCTTGCAAAAGGAAATTCACCAAGAGCCGGGTCTACTATGGGATTGATAACATATTCCAGTGCCCATATCTTGATTCTCAAGGGTGGCTAGGCAGTCTGCAATCCCATGGCCAGATTTTCTACAACAAAACATATCATTGCACTTTTCTTTGCTGCGTGTCTTTTTTATCATCTTCCTTCCCTACAACTTTCTTTAAAGCAATTGCAATTTCTTCCCTTACTTCCTGTTTGTTGCTATTATCTCCCCATTTGAGCCATCTGGGAATTTTGTCTTAGGTATTCCATGAATCCATCCATGTCTTAATTTAAGTACTCCTTTTCCTTTTTGTTCTTTTTGTGTTTTCCTAGGGGTGCATCATTTTTAAGGGACATACTATTGTCTTCAAGTTGTTTACTCTTTGGTAGGTTTTGGCCTTTTTCCTCAAAGGACCCTTTCTTCATATCGTCCCATGATGTTACAAGCAAGGGTCTTTTGTTATGTGTGGTAGTAACTCATGCCCACCTGGTCATTGCTTCATCAGAGGTACTGTATCAAGCTGATGCTGAGGGCTCTTTGGTGCCTAGCAGCCATGCCCTATGCCCTCGGGCAACGTCCCAGGAAACCACAGAGGCTACCCAATAATTTTTTGTAATAAAATAGGATATAGAAACCATAAAGAAGAACCAGTCAGAAAGAGAGATTACAATATCTAAAGAAGAATTCACTTGAAGCAATCAACAGTAGATTAGATGAAACAGAGGAATGAATCAGTGAATTAGGGGACAAGATGACAGTATCCACATTCAAATACTTGGAGGCTAAATAGTATGTTATTAAATAATGAATTAGTAACCAATGAGATCAAGGAGTAGATTAAAAAAATTCCTGGAAACAAATGAAAATGAACATACAACTCAAATTATCAAAAGCAGTCCTGAAAGGGAAATTCCTAGCATTACAGGGCTGCCTCAAAAAGCAAGAAAAAAAAATATCAAAAAAACAATTTAATACTATACTTAAAAGAACTAGAAAATCAATAAACAAAGCCCAGAACAAGTAGAAGGAGGGAAATAATGAAGATCAGCATAGAAATCAGTGACATAGAAACTGAAAAACAATGCAGAAGATCAATGAAACCAGCAGCTGATTCCTCGAAAAGATCAACAAGATTGACAAACCTTTAACCAGGCTCATCAAAAAAGAAAAGAGGACACACACAAAAAAATAAAGTCAGAATCAGAAATGAGAAAAGTGAAATAACAACTGATATCACAGAAATACAAGCTATTATAAGAAATAAATGTGAACAACTATACGTCAAGAAATTGGTCAACCTGGGTGAAATGGACAAATTTCCAGAAACATACAAACTCCCAAAACTGAATCAGGAAGAAGCAGAAAACCTGAATAGACCAATTACAATGAATGAAATCTAAGCAGTAATCAAAAACCTCCCAGCACACAAAGGTCCTGGACCACATGGCTTCACAGGCAAATTTTACTAATCATTCAAAGAACTATTGCCTCTCTTCTCAAACTATTCCAAAAAATTCAAGAAGAGGGAAGATTTCCAAGCTCCTTCTTCAAGGCCAGTATTACCCTAATTCCAAAACAAGGTAAATACCAACAAAGAAAGAAAATTATAGGCCAATATCCTTGATGAACACAGATGCTAAAATCCTCAACAAAATACTAGCAAGCCAGATCCAGCAATACACCAAAAAGATCATACACCACAATCAAGTGCGATTTCTTCCAGGGATGCAAGATTGGTACATTATTCAAAAATCAATAACTGTGATTCATCAAATAAAAATATGAAAGATAAGACTTCTGGCCAAGACAGAGGCATAGGTAGATATGCTTTACTTCCCTACACAACCAGAAGAAGGACAACAACAAATTTAAAAACATAAAACAACAAGAACTGCCAGAAAATAGAACTGTATGGAAGTCCAACAACCAAGGAGATAAAGTAAAAAACATTCATCCAGACTGGTAGAAAGGGCAGAGAAAGGCAGTCAAGGTGGAGAGGACACACAACAAGGCAGTGGCTGTTGGACCAGATGCTCTCACATTCACTTGTGGATAAACCAGGAAAAACAACTGGGGAGCAACACACACCACACAAGTCAGGGTTCTGGCACAGGGAAATAAAGCTTCAAAACCTCTGGCTATAAAAATCCGTGGGGGTTGTGGTAATGTGAGAAACTCCCAGTCTCACAGGAAAGTTTGCTAGAGGGACCCATGGGGTCCTAGAATGTACACAAAGCCACCCATCCAGGAATCAGCAACAGAAGGGCCCAATGCAGTTGTGGGTAGTTGGGAAAGTGACTGAAGGTGGCACAAGAGCTAAACAAGGGGCATTGTTCCCTCTCTGACCCCTCTCCTCCATACAGTGCAACAATAGAGCAGAGTGAGTTGTCCCATCATGGTGAATATCTAACACTCCACCACTTACAGTGTAGCAGGTGTGTGGAGAAAAAGAAATATAGCCCGAAGGAAAAACCAGACCAGCCCTGGATGGTGTGGCTCAGTGGAATGAGTGCCAAATTGAGAACCAAAGGGTAACTGGTTCAATTCCCAGTCAGGGAACATAGCTGGGTTGCTGGCAGGGTCCCCATGAGAGGCAAACACAATGAGGTTTCTCTCCCTCTTTCTACCTCCCTTTCTTTCAAAATAAATAAATAAAATTTAAAAGAAAATGAAAGAACAGATCAAAACTCCAGAAAAAGAACTAATTGATGAGGAGAGAGCCAATCTATCAGATGCAGAGTTCAAAACACTGGTAGTAAGAATGTTCACAGAAATGATTAAGACTGCAAAATAAAGGAAGACATGAAGGCTATACAAAGTGAACTAAAGAAAAACATACAGGGAACCAATAGCAAAGAAAAGGAAACTGAGACTCAAATGAACAATCTAGAACAAAATGAATAAATAAACATTCAATCAGAACAGAATGAAGAAATGAGAATTTAAAAAAATGAGGAAAGGCTTAGGAACACCCAGGATACTTTTAAACGTTCCAACATCCAAACCATAGGGGTGCCAGAAAGAGAACAGGAAGAGTAAGAAATTGAAAACTTATGGGAAAACATAATGAAGGAGAACTTCCCCAATATGGCAAAGGAAATAGACTTTTGGGAAGTCCAGGAAGCTCAGAGAGTCCCAAAGAAGTTGGACCCAAGGAAGCACACAGCAAGGCACATCATAATTACATTACCTAAGATTAAAAATAAGGAGAGAATCTTAAAAGCAGCAAGAGGAAAGGACTTACCTACAAGGGAGTATCCCTTAAGACCATCAGTTGATTTCTCAAAAGAAACCTTGCAGGCAAGGAGGGGCTGGAAAGAAGTATTCAAAGTCTTGAAAGGCAAGGACCTACATCCAAGATTACTCTATCCAGCAAAGCTATCATTTAGAATGGAAGGGCAGATAAAGTACTTCCCAGATAAGGTAAAATTAAAGGAGCTTATCATCATAGAGCCCTTATTATATAAAATGTTAATGGAACTTACCTAAGAAAAAGAAGGAAATCAAAACTATGAACAGTAAAATGACAACAAATTCACAAATATCAACAAATGAACCTAAGAAAAAAATAAGGAAACAAACAGAACTGGAATAGAATAACAGAAATGGAGATCACATGGAGGGTTATCAGTGGGGAAGTGAAGGGGGAAGAATGGGGGAAAAGGTACAGGGAATAAAAAGCACAATTGGTAGACACAAAATAGGTATGGGGGATGCTAAGGATAGTATAGGAAATGGAAGAGCTGAAGAACTAAAATGTATGACCCGGAAACATGAATTAAGGGAGCGGGGAAATGCTAGAGGAAGGTAGGGTGCAGGGCAGAGGGGGACAAAGTGGAGAGAAAAATAGGACAACAGTAACAGCGTAATCAGTAAAATATACTTTAAAAAATAAATAAATAAGTAAAAGCTAATATCACATGAACATCAATAGGTGCAGAAAAATACTTGATAAATTTCAGGAACAATTTATGATAAAAACTCTTAACAAAGTGGGAATAGAGGGATTATAACTCAACATTATGAGACCATATATGAAGAAGCTACAGCTAATATCATTCTCAGTGGGCAAAAACTAAAAGTATTCCCCTTAAATCCACTTTCATCATTCTTATTCAACATACTTCTGGAAGTCCTAGCCATAATGATCAGACAAGAAGAAATAAAAATCATCTAAATTGGAAGAGAGGAAGTAAAGCTGTCATTATTCACAGATGACATGGTATTGTACATAGAAAACCCTAAAGACCCCATTGAAATACTGCTAGACCTAATAAGCGAATTTGGCAACATTGCAGAATAAAAACTAAACCAAGATATCGATGGCATTGCTATACACCAATAATGAGTTTTCACAAAGAGAAAGTAAGGGAAGAGGCAAGATGGCAGAGTGAATGGAAGCCACACTAACCTCCTCTGAGGACCAATGTGGAATTACAGCTAAAATGTGGAGAAATCACCCAGAACAAACAATTGAACAATAGCACAAAGAATCCTTATAACCTCGGACAAACAGAAGAATCATCTTCAGAATTAAATGACTGGTAATGAGTACAGTGGAGACTCGAGAGGTCTGGCTGGGTGCTCACAAGTGGCAGTGCCAGAGGGATAACTAAGCAGCTGATTGGACCCCCCTGAGAATAATGGGATCCAAACCCTAAGCTGGGATCCCAAGCCTACAGTACCAGAGCCCCAAAAATACACAGATAGCAACTGGTAGTGAAAAGTGGAAGGGTTGCTCTCTGCCAGAGGTGGATACTTGGAGATGCAAAGAGCTGTTTAAAGGGCCAACACAAAAATTTTCACTTGTAGCCACTTACCCGGGGCTCCAGCAAAGGTGGGAGCAGAGTGAGCTAGAGACACCTGAGGAGAGACTGGAGATGGAATCTTTGGGAAGAGGGCTGAGAGAATAGATGCCAGGATCACAGTACTGTCATCTCCCGTATGGCAGCAGCCATTGTGCTCAGGCAGACTACTCCCCTCCAAGCAGCAGCATCCTGAGGGGAAACCCCAACTCCAGGAGAGACTCTGCCCCTCATTGAGACTCTGTGATACTTAAGCCTGACTGCTAAGTGCAGAGTGACTAGATTAACAACTGAAGGAGAGTTACAGACAGTAGATCACTGGCAGTCTTGGAGCAGGCTGCCTAAAGTCAGATGGGGTCAACATCTGACATCACCAGAGGCACATCCAGAAAGAAAAAACAGTAGTAAATACTAGAGACTACCAAGATGAAATCTACTGTGGTCTTCTCAATGATTAGCAATATTTTCATTTGTGCATAGCTTTTTAATATTCATTTCTCATCCACCAAGTTTGTGCATATTAATTCACTAGATTTTATACTACAGTTTATTTCTCTCCTTTCTTATAATAGTCTTAATCTCTTTATACCCTTATTAATACTGGTTAATTTGCTTTTGATAGTTGGATTGGTGGCGGGGGGCAGATATTTTTGTTGAAGTAGAAGTGTTCCCTGGGCTTTGTAATTTTGTTCTGGAAGCACCTGAAAAACAGCATACAAGATATGGGTAGCAGAGTGACCCTCAGTCAACCAACTGGAAGGTAGGACCCACCAAAGAACAACCCAACAATAATCAAAACCTAATTACACCCAGGACTTCCGGCCAAGATGGAGGTGTAGGTAGACACATTGTGCCTCCTCGCACAACCAAAAGAGGAAAAACAACAATTTAAAAAACAAAAGCAGCCAGATCTGACAGAAAGCTGAACTGAGGGAAGTCCAACAACCAAGGAGATAAAGAAGACACGTTCATCCAGACTGGTAAGCGGGGCGGAGCCGGGTGGAGAGAGCTAGGTGAGACGGCGGTTTGTGGAGCAGTACTGGCAATGCTCCAGCTGCTTGGGGAGGCCTGTGGTGGGCTCGCCTGGCCAAAACATGGCAGGCACACTCGGCGAAACCCGGGCTGAGACTGGTGGACTGGGCGGTCCCTCATTCTTGCGCAGATAAACCGGAGGGAAAAGCTGAGGAGCGGAACAGACCGAGCGGCCCACCAACGCAGGGAAATAAAGCCTCAAACCACCAATTGAATACACTTGTGGGGGTTGAGGTGGCAGTGGGAGGAACTCCCAGCCTCACAGGAGAGTTTGTTGGGGAGACCCACAGGGACTTGGAACCATGCAGGCCCGTCCACTCACCACAGAGCCAGCAAAGAAGAGCCCAACTTGCTTCTGGGTAGCTGGAGAGGTGCGGAGAACAGAGCAAGCCCCATTGTTCTCTCAGGTCCCGCCCCCACAGGCAGCGTCACAATACAACCACGTGGGTTGCCCCGACCTGGTGAACACCTAAGGCTCTGCCCCTTAAAGTAACAGGTCCATCGAGAAAAAAAAAATGGCCCAAATGAAAGAACACATCAAAGCTCCAGAAAAAATATAACTGACGAAGAGAGAGCCAACTTATCAGACTCACAGTTCAAAGCACTGGTAATAAGGATGCTCACAGGATTCGAAGAAAGATTGTTACAATTACTTTAACAAATGAAGGATAATATAAAGGAAATGAGGCGAAATCTGCAGGGAACCAATAGGGATGAAAAGAAAACTGGGTCTCAAATCAATGGAGTGGACCAGCAGAAAGAAAAAAACATCCAACCAGAAAAGAATGAAGAAACAAGAATTCAAAAAATGGAGGAGAGGCTTAGGAACCTCCAGGACATCTTTAAACGTCCCAACATCAGAGTCATAGGACTGCCAAAAGGAGAAGAGGAAGACCAAGGGATTGAAAACTTATTTTAACAAAGAATGAAGGAGAACTTCCCCAAGCTGGTGAAGGAAATAGACTTCCAGGAAATCCAGGAAGCTCAGAGAGTCCCAAAGAAGTGGGACCCAAAGAGGAACACACCAAGACATATCATAATTACATTACCCAAGATGAAAAATAAGGAGAGAATCTTAGAAGCAGCAAGAGAAAAGAAGACAGTTACCTACAAAGGAATTACCATAAGACTGTCAGCTGATTTCTCAAAAGAGACCTTCCAGGCAAGAAGGGGCTGGAGAGAAGTATTCCAAGTCATGAAAGGCAAGGACCTACATCCAAGAATACTCTATCCAGCAAAGCTATCTTTTAGAATGGAAAGGCAGATAAAGTGCTTCTCAGATAAGGTCAAGTTCAAGGAGTTCATCATCACCCAGCCTTTATTATATGAAATTTTAAAGGGATTTATATAAGGCATTGAGGGATATCAACAGGGGAGTGGTAGGGGGAGAGAGGGAGAAAAGGTGCAGAGAATAAGTAGGATGAATTGTAGGTAGAAAACAGACAGGGGGAGGTTAAGAATAGTATAGGAAATGTAGAAGACAAAGAACTTATGTGTATGACCTATGGACAAAAACTAAAGGGTGAGGAATGGGGGGATGGGGGTGGAGGGGAAGAAAGGGGGGAAAATGGGACAACTGTAATAGCATAATTAATAAAATATATTTTTGTAAGAACCCTAATTACATCCAGAGAGCCAAAATAAATGGCATAAAGGGCATCCCAAGGGCATCAAGTTCAGGAGATCAAGAGAGTGCACTACTGAATCTCAACAGGTCACCTACCATAGATGTTCACACCACAGAATCAGGGAGTCAAAATAGTTCAATTTAAGAAGTGGAGGAAAACGAGAGTCTCAAAAATAATAGGAAGACAAAGAAACAACACCCAAATGAAAGAAAAGGAGGACTCCACAGAAAGAATAATAAACAAAATAGAGGCAAGTCAACTATCAGATATTGAATTAAAAACAATGGTTATAAGGAAGCTCAATGAAATCACTGAGAATTATCAAAAACTACAGGGAAACTACAAGGAACTTAATGCAAATTATACCAGCACAAAAAAGGACATAAAAACTATCAACAAATGTCAAGAGGAAATGAAGAATACAATTTCTGAAGTAAAGAACACAGGGAAAAATATCAAAAGTAGGCTAGAGGAAACAGAGGATTAAATTAGTGAGCTGGAGGACAAGGTAGAAAAAACTCCCAGAAAGAACAAGACAAGGAAAAAAGACTCAAAAAGAATAAAGAGGTATTAAGAGAACTGCAGGACAACATGAAATGTAATAATATCCATGTAATAGGGATACCAGAAGGAGAAGAAGAGCAAAGGTTAGAAAATCTGTTTGAAAAAGTAAAGATGGAAAACTTCCCTAATGTGATGACAGAAAAAAAAAATTACACAACTCCAGGAAGCACAGAGAGTCCCAGTCAAGAAGAACCCAAAGAGACCCACTCCAAGACACATCATAATTAAAATAACAAAATTCAAAGACAAAAAGAGAATCTTAAAGGAATGAATGGAAGTAAGAGGAAGTAACCTACAAGGGAACCCCATAAGGCTAGGGCTGACTTTTCAATGGAAACACTACAAGTTAGAAGGGAATGGCAAGAAATATTCCAAGTAATGAAAAGCAAGGGCATTTTGGTTTTCATTTGGGTTTCAAAGACTACTTTATCCAGGGAAGCTCTCAATTACAACGGAAACAAAATAAGGAGTTTCCCAGACAAAAGAAGGCTGAAAGAATACACCTCCACCAAACCAGCACTACCAAGATATGACAAAGGGATAGCTTTAAGAAAAGAAAAGAGTGAGAGAGAGAAGAATACAGGTACCAAGAAAGTAAAATGGCAATGAAGAAGTACCCATTAGTAATAACCCTAAATGTAAGTGGATAAAATGCTCCAATCAAAAGGCACAGAATAGCTAAATGGATAAGAAAACATGTCCCGCACATAGGATGTCTACAAGAGACCCACCTCAGAACAAAAGAACTAGACAGACTGAAAGTAAAGGGTTGGAAAGAAATATTCCAAGCAAATGCACAAGGGAAAAAAGCTGGTGTAGCAATACTTACATCAGAAAAAATAGATTTCAAAGCAAAAGCCATAAAAAGAGACACTGAAGGTCACGTCATAGTACTCAAGGGAAGAATTCATTAAGAACACATAAACATTGTAAACATATATGCAACCAAGATAGCAGCATCTAAATATAAGAGGAAAATCTTGGAGGACATCAAGAAAGATATAGACAGCAATGTAACTATAGCAGGGGATTTAACACCCCACAAAAATATCAAAAATGGATAGATCTTCCAAACAAAATACCAACAAAGATATTGCCGCATTGAACAATGCCCTAGAACAAATGGGATTAACTGATATATATATATATAGAACCGTTCATCCCAAAGAAGCAAAATATACATTCTTTTCTAGTGCACATGGAACATTTTCAAAGATAGACCACATGATAAGACACAAAACAAGCCTCAACAAATTCAAGAAAATTGAAATCATATCAAGCATTTTCTCTGACCACAAGGGACTGAAACTAGAAACCAACCTCAAAGAGAAACTCAAAAAAACTGAAATTCATGGAGATTGAATAGCATGCTATTAAACAATGAAAGTGGTATAATGAGATCAAGGAAGATATAAAGAAGTATATAAAAACAATTGGAAATGAACTCACAACAGTTCAAAACTTATGGGACACAGCGAAGGCAGCTCTGAGAGGGAAGTTCATGGTAATACAGGCCTACCTAAAAAACCAGAGAAACATTTCAAACAAGCAACCTAACCCTACACCTATAAAAACTGGAGGAACAAAAAGAAAGCCCACAGCAAGTAGAAGGAAGTAAATAACCAAAATCAGAGCAGAATCTAACAACAGAGACACTAAAAAAAATTCTAAGGATCAATAAATCCAGGAGCTAGTTCTTTGAAAAATCAAGAAGCCTTTAAGCAGACTTATCAAGAAAAAATGAAAGAGCACCTAACTAAACAAAATCAGAATTGAAACAGGAGAGATTACAACTGGTACCACAGAAATACAAAGGATTATAAGCAATTACTAAGAACCATATGCCAAGAAATTTGAAAACTTAGATGAAATGAACAAATTTTTAGAAAAACATTAATCAAAGCAGTAATCAAAAAACTCTCAGCACACAAACCCCCTGGACCAGATGGTTTCACAGGAGAATTTTACAAAATATTTAAGGAAGAACTAACCCCTATTCTTCACAGACTATTACAAAAAATCCAAGAAGAGAGAAGTCTCCCAAACTCTTTATGATGTCAGCATCGTGCTAATCCTAAAACCAGATAAAGACACAATAAAGACAGAAAACTTCAGGCCAATATCACTAATGAACATAGATGGTAAAATCCTCAACAAAATATTAGCAAACTGCATCCAGCAATACATTAAAAAGATCATATACCATGATCAAGTGGGATTCATCCCAGGATGATAGGATGATACAATATTCACAAGTCAACAAACATAATACATCACATAAACAAAATGAAAGAAAAAAATCACATGATCATATCAATAGATGTGGAAAAAGCATTTGATAAGGTACAGCACCTATTTATGATAAAAACACTCAAGCAATGTGGGAATAGAGGGAACATTCCTCAACATAATAAAGGCCATATATGAGAGACCTACAGCCAACATCATACTCAATAGACAAAAACTAAAATGTTTCCCACTTAGATAAGGAACAAGACAAGGATGTCTGCTTTCATCACTTCTATTCAATAGCGTATTGGCAGTCCTAGCCACAGCAATCAGATACGAAAAATAAAAAACATTCAAACCAAAAGGAGTAAAACTGTCATTGTTTACAGATGACAAGATACCATACATAGAAAATCCTGTAGACTCCACCAAAAAACTATTCAACCTAATAAGTGAATTTGGCAAAATAGTGGGATACAAAGTCAATATTCAGAAATCAAAGGCATTTTTTACACCAACAATGAAATATCAGAAACAGAAATCGGGGGAAAAATCCCATTTGATATTGTAACAAGAAAAGTAAAGTACCTGGGAATAAATCGAACCAAGGAGGTTAAAAACCTGTACTCAGAAAACTACACAACACTGAAGAAAGAAATTAAGAAAGGCATAAAGAAATGGAAGTATGTATCATGTTCATGGATTGAAAAAAATTATTATCATCAAAATGTCCATACTACCCAAAGCAATTTATAGATTCAACACAATCCCTACTGACGTACCAATGACATATTTCACAGATATAGAACAAACATTTCAAAAATTTATATGGAACCAGACATGACCCCAAATAGCTGCAGTGATTTTTAGAAAGAAGAAAAAAGTAGGAAGGATCACAATACCTGACATCAAACTATATTGGGACCAAGATGAAGTCATAGGTAGATACACATAGACATTTCACACAACCAAAAGAAAGACAACAACAAACTTGAAAAAAAAACAGAGCTGACAGAAAATTGAACTGTATTGAAGTCGAACAAGCAAGGAGTTAAAGAAGAAACATTCATCCAGACTAATAGGAGAGGCAGAGACAAGCAGTTGAGCAGAAAGGACTGGTGGGAAGGCAGCTACGGGAGAACCAGGGTGGGCAAGGCAGCAACTGGCAGACCAAGTGAGGAAGCGGCTGGCAAAGCAGGCAGTCCCAGATTTGCTTCCAGATAAACCAGGAGGAACAACTGGTTTAATGTTGTTAAACATTAATGGGGAGTGAGACCACATAACCCATGGTTCCAATGCCGGTAAATAAAGCCTCAAAACCTCTGACTGAAAAAATCTCATGGGAATGAGTCTGCAGGAGAAACTCCCAGCCTCACAGGAGAGTCTGTTGAAGAGACACATAGCGTCTTAAAAGGTACAAAAACCCACCCACCCAGAAATCAGCACCAGAAAGGCCCAATTTGCTTGTGCATAGCAAAGGAAGTGTCTGGAAGCCAGCAGAAATCTGAACAAGACGCATTGTTCCCTCTCAAACCCCTCCCCCACATACAACAGCACAACCCACGTTCCTGGTTGCCCGCCCTGGTGAATACTTAAGGATCTGCCCCTAACTACATAATAAGAGCTCTGAGACCAAAAAAAAAAAAAAAAAAAAAAAAAAAAGAAACAAAAAAAAAAAAAAAAAAAAAAAAAAAAAAAAAAAAAAAAAAAAAAAAATGGCACCAGTGAAAATACAGACCAAAGCTCCAGAGAAAATAAAACTAAGCGTTAAAGAGATAACCAACCTATCACATGCAGAGTTCAAATCACTGCTAGTCAGGATGCTTGAAGATTGGTTCAGTATGGTGGCAATACAGAGGAAAAAGTTAAGGCTATGAAAAGTGAAATAAAGGAAAATGTATAGGGAACCAACAGTGATGAGAAGGAAACTGGGACTCAGATCAATGATGTGGACCAGAAGGAAGACATAAACATTCAACCAGAACAGAATGAAGAAACAAGAATTCAAAAAAATGAGGAGAGGCTTAGGAACCTCTAGGACAACTTTAAATATTCCAACATCTGAATCATACGGGTGGCAGAAGGAGAAAAGAGTAAGAAATTGAAAACTTATTTGAAAACATAATGAAGGAGAACTTCCCCAATCTGACAAAGGAAATAGACTTCCAGGAAATCCAGGAAGCTCAAAAAGTCCCAAAGAAGTTGGAGCTAAGGAAGGACACACCAAAGCACATCCTAATAACATTACCCAAGATTAAAGAAAAGGAGACAGTTACCTACAAAGGAGTTCCCATGAGACTATCTGCTGATTTCTCAAAAGAAACCTTGCAGGCAAGGAGGGGCTGGAAAGAAGTATTCAAAGTCATGAAAAGCAAACACCTACACCCAACATTACTGTATCCAGCAAAGCTATCATTTAGAATGGAAAAGCAGATAAAGTGCTTCCCAGATAATGTCAAGTTAAATGAGTTCAACTTCACCAAGCCTTTATTATATGAAATGTTAAAGGGACTTATCTAAGAAATAGATTAAAAACCTATGAATGGTAAAATGACAACAAACTCACAACAATCAACAACTGAACCTAAAACAAAAACAAAACAAAAAAAACCCAAGCAAACTAGAACAGGAACAGAACTACAGAAATAAAGATCACATGGAGGGTTATCAGCAGAGAGGGGGTGGGGAGAGAATGGGAGAGAAGGTACAGGAAATTAGAAGCATAAATTGTAGGTATAAAATAGACAGAGGGAGTTTAAAAATAGTATAGGAAATGGAGAAGCCAAAGAACTTATATGTACGACCCATGGGCATGAACTAGGGAGGGGAGGGAAAATGCTGGTGGTAGATGGGGTGTAGGGCAGAGGGGAATAAAGGGGAGAAAAAAATGGGACAACTATAATAGCATAATCAATATAATATACTTAAAAAAATAAAAATATACATACAAACAGGGTAACCCTGGCTAAGTGACTCGGTTAGAGCATCGTCCTATACACCAAAAGATTGCAGGTTGGATCCCTGGTCAGGGTATGTCTGGGAGGCAACCAATTGCTGTTTCTTTCTCACATTGATTTCTCTCCTCCCACCCCTCCTCCCTTCCTCTTTCTCTAAAATCAATGAGTGTATCCTTAGGTACAGGTTTTTAAAAATATGTATGAACAGCCCTGATTGGTGTGGCTCAGTGGCTTGGGCATTGTCCTGTGAACTAAGAACTGAAAGGTCATGGGTTCAATTCCTGGTCAGGACACATGCCTAGGTTGTACGCTAGGTCCCCAATTGAAGACTTGCAAGAGGCAACCAATTGATGTTTCTCTCTCACATCAATGTTTCTCTCCCTCTCTTTCGTCCTCCCTTTCTCTGTATCTAAAAATAAATGAATAAAATCTTAAATATATATTTTGTATGTATATTTTATATGTGTGGGTGTACAAACAGGGTCCCCACTATATGAAGCACTGGTTTTCATAAATAAACAATTTAGCTATGACTTGCCAAGGGTTAGAGTATGAATTGTGTATCAGTTAGGTTCTTTGAATTCACAGAAGAGACCACAGATAAGGAAAATGAGGCTCAGACAGTAGAAAAACTAAGGCCACCAGCTTGTGAGGACTGGCACTGATATACTGTCCAGTAGGATATAGCTATTGGGAGAACAGTTGGGCTAATGCGGGTCAAAGTTATTTGGGTGGTAGTTATTCCATATATATTTATCAATGGACAGTCACCAACTGTCACTTGGGCCATTAGGTTCGTTTTCCTTATTCAGACATTGCAAAATTTCAGGGAAGAGGGACAGATGGGTAATGAATGGGCACAAAAGTTGGTAGACAGATTAAAAAAAATAAAGATGGAAAAGAGCTTATAAATTCCACAAACCAAAAAAAAAAAAAAAAAAACAAAAAAACAAAACAGAGTAGTGTGTATGGTCCAAAATATATTTGAATATTTAGAAGAAAATGAGTTTAACTGCCCCTATGTCTGAAACCACATTTAAGAACAAAGTCAACTGAGAAAGATGCAGAATAGAAATGCATTCTGTAGTTTGTTAAGAGGGCTGGGAGAAACTTGTTGCCTTGAAATTTTCCAGGACAGTATTGGCAACTGTCCCTTTACAAATTATCCTAGAAGCTATACCTTGTTCAGTTTTCCTTGACCCAGTTAGTTATCATATGTACCACTTAAAATTCTCAGAAGATCACTCTTGGTGTGTTTTCTTTTAAATTTAAACAATGATGAAATCCTAAAAAGGTATGTGCCTCACTGCCACACAGCCTCTAGTGATGTTTTTTGGAGGCCCAAGGATAGGAAACCCTGCATCTGAAACAGGTCCCAAGAATACATCTGTTCTTCCCAAGCAGACCTCAGGCCTACCAAGTGCCAAAGAGACAAAGCTGCATAGATATGTTCCTTCCATTAAAGCACCTCTTTTCAAGGCACTAATCCAGTATTCTCATCAAAGAACCATTAATCCCACATCAGCCCCTGCAGCTTTCCCTCCATGGGACACTCATTACCTGTTTTCAGTATGTCCAGTTTCTATAGAGCAGAATGAAGAAACGTTCTTTGAGAAAATAATATTAGGTGTATCTCCCACAAGTCTCAATATCGCTTTATGGAATTAGTAAATATAACCAATATTTATCTAATAAATCTATTTATTTTGAATAAATAGAAATTTTAGTAGAGAGTATACTCATGCATCCTAAAAAGTGAAACCAACATGTGTTAGTCATTTATTGTTGCATAACAAATTATCCCAAAATTTGGTAAATTAAAATAACAGAGTAAGTTTGTCTCATAGTTTCTGAAATTTGGGAACCCAGGCAGAGCGCTGTTGGGTGCCTTTGTCTCAAGGCCTCACACAAATTGCGATCAAGGTGGCAACTTGAGCCACAGTCATCTCACACCTCATCTGGGACCAAGCTCACTCACACTATTGGTGGGTCTCATGTTCTTGATCTCTTTGGGCTAGTGACATCAGTTCCTTGCCACATGGGCCTCTCTGTGGGGTTACTCACAACATAGCAGCTTGGTTAACCCAGAGCGAGGGCTTCTGGAGGAAACTAGAGAGGGAGCAGCAAAATGGAAGACAAAGTGTTTAGTAACCTACTCTCAAAGGTGACAACCCATCACTGCTTTTTCCTTTTCTGCTTATTCAGAAGCCATCAAGTCCAGCCAACACTCAAAGGGAGAGGATAATACCAGGGCATGAACACTAGCAGTCATGGTCACTGACCATGTAGCCACTGCTTATCACACAACATACTTCCTTCTCTCTGGTTAAACAATACCCAGACCCTGCATTCTTTCATGACCCCATGTTCAACAATTCTGGGATGAGGTATGTGTTCCCTACATTAAAAAATACTAAGAACAAATACTGCTTAGAGGCTTGCTCCAGGAAACACCTGCTCCTGGAAGATATGAGTGTGAACTAACACAGCTTTTATAGAAAGACTAACATCTTGCTCATCAAGCCTGCTTCAAGAACTTCATTTCACTCTACCCAACAGTCCAGAGCTATGATGTCATAGATTTTACACAAACACAAGTTTCCTACCTGGCAAAATTCAACTTCAAATCACTTAGCTTGTGTCCTAACACCCTATAAATGTTCTCCCCCCACCCAGCGTTACATTTGCAGACAGTACTAAAACTTTGCATAGATCATATTTTCTCTACTGCAGTAGGTTTAAAAATAGTGTAGCATGAGCAACAGATTTCTCAGTGGGCACTTTAGAGGTCAAGAGTTTACAATCTCAATTATAAGAATAGTTATTTCAGTTTTCATTATCAATGAAATCTTGGTATTTTAAAGTGACTCACTGTCATTATAGAATGACAAATTATTTTAGTCAACCTCCCCCTGAAATAAAATTATAATTAACCTATTTTTAAAAAGGCACCGAGGCTTGCTATACATTCAACTGTTATGCCAAATCATCTTACTTAAAATTATAGATTTAATTTGATTTATGAATATCAAAAGATCCAAATTGTCCACATTTTGTTCTTATCATTCTAGTATTTCTTAATTTTTTATTGATAGTGGGGCCCTTGCTACCTTTCTCTTCCATCCCTTGAACAAGGAAGTTGTAAAATTACCTAAATCTCTTTTTTCTACACAGGCAAAAATTCCACTAGATTCATCATTCACAAGATAATATTCCCTCACATGTCAAAATATTTACTGAATTTTTCAGTTTTTTAAGTTATCCTTTAATATATTTGGAATCCTCTTGATTTTCTTTGGATGAAAAGTTAATACACGAAGTTCTCTTTTCTGTTTCCAGTATCAGAAACAAACACCACTATAATTTATAGCATTTACCTCCATAGCACTTAATTTTTATGAAAGTGTTTTGTGGAGTGGGGTTTTATTTCATCATTGTTAGCTCATGAAAATTAATGTTGTTACCCATGTGAAAATTGTAGTTGATACTTAGAATTTTAACATAATTGTAGTATCAAAACAGAAAATAATCTGACTTCCTTCAAATTGCTTTTGGATTTTTAGTTTTGTTTCAGAATATTCATCATGACTTAACAGCAGGTTTTATTCTATCTATAGCTGTCCTCATCTCCTGCTACAGTGTTCAGTGGTAACAACTGAGAAAATGTTTTTAATACATGAGAAAGTCATTCTTACCAGCACTATTTGTCTTCTAATGATGATTAATGTTGCTAATCTGATGCTCAATTGAATTTATGAATTTTAAATTTGGGTTAAGCAAACAGCTGCATAAGCCACCACTCCAAGACAGTGTCCTTACAATTAGCCATTGGGAATGGAGGAACATTTGTCTATAGATGATCACACGTTCCATAGATAAAAAAATATATGCATTCTAATCTTTGGAATGGAAACCTGGTTATTTACCTAAAAGTGGCACTTTTGATTAAATAACCATTTACAAAAGAAGAGTTTCATAGTGTTAGTATCAATTTAGACCTTCCTCAGATAATCTCTCTCTCATTTCAGATCTAAATCATGTTCTTATAGCTCAGAATACAAATCCATTAAAACTTTGGGACTTAGCCAGCCCTTTTATTGAAAACCACTATATTTTTCAAGTCCTGGGGTAGTTTAGTCCTTGTATTCTAATGAGTAATTAATGCCACTACCAACCCATTAGTCACACATATGGCTGCTTTAATAAGTAATTTTTCTGTGAATATAGCTTAAATATTATGATTGAAATGAAAATGCCCCTGCTTTATCAGTTTATTGATATCCTCCATGAATTAATTCAAGCCCCATGTTTTCATGTATTTGGACTTGGTTTCACAAAATAAATTATGCCATTTTTCATAAATGTTCATATTCTTTAATGTCCAACATTCAATTTAATGAAGCATATTAAGATCCAGTGAAAAGTCTAGATGTCAACGTGTAATGAGAGGAATCATTTTAAAAGTATCAATCTTTATTTTCACAGGAATCATGTGTCAACTTACAAATATACCTCTCAACAGTGTGTTGCATAGACAGTAAATGTCTCCAAGTGTATAATTCCTTCAATTACAGAATCCTGCCCTCCAGCCTTCAGTCATACCAGCTTCCAGCTGAGGAGTTTGACATTCAAAAGGACAGAATCAAGTTCTAAGCTTATTTCTTTCCAGAACTGAAGATCTAAAAGGCAAAAACTCTTCTTTTTTTCTCTGTGAGTTAGTATTCATCTGTTTAACCACCCTCAGGAGGAGGAGGAATTGCTTTAGAAATGTACAACTTTTCATTAGAATTTCTTTCCAGTGCCAACTTCCCAAATGTACCTGTCCAATTAAAAATTCTCTTTTTAAATTTATTTTAAAATTCAAAGTAGTAGAACTTTGAAAAAATTAAGCAATCATAGAAGTTCATGAGATAAACAGTAAAATTCTTTCTGGCACCTTCTTTTCCCAACCCCACTCTATGCAAGTAGACCCTGTTTGTTTTTAAAGCTTTCAAGCATTTTTAAATTTCATTTTGAAATTATATGTATATATATGCAGCATTTTTAGGTTCAGCAAAAGATTGAGGGAAAACTTAAAATCCATTATTAGGAGATTAGGAAATAATTCAACAGAGAATAGAATTCTCTGAAGTCATAAGTGAAAAGTCAGGAAATCCCCATGTGCAAAAAAAATACAGCAAGGACTCAAAGTTATACTGTCAAATGAAAAGGGCAAAGTATAGAACACTGTGTATTACATGCATACATTTTTATTTTAAAGTGCATGAAATACTACTAAAAGAATTAAAAAGAAAAAAACAAATCTTATACCCTCAAAGGAAGGAATCAGGGGGCTGTGGCACAGGTGGTATAGACTTTTGTAAATTTATTACTTAAATAAGTTAAAAAATCACAATAAAATTAAAATTTTTAATTAATAAATACATTTTAATTGCAAAAATTTAAGTTCTATTTTTTACATTAATGGAATTTACTGTATGGATTGTTTTACAATATGGTTTTTTGACACTTAGTGTGTCTTTTAAAATTTTTTCTGTTCAATATGTAGGAAGATATTAATTATTTTTCAAAACTACATATTATTCTAACATAGATAAATCAAAGTTTATTTTAGCATTCCTCTATTAGTATACTAAATCACCAGGTTTGGAATCAATCAACAAATACGTCATGGCCTAATTCAATTAAGCTTTCTAATTTTAATTTACTATTAGCTCTTCCTTTGACCTATTAGTAGACAATAAAGATAAAATAACAAATATGTTGTTACTAATAATCAAACAAAAATTTAAGTAACAATAAGAAAATATCTATTATTTGCAAAAGAAGTGAGTAACAGTGTATCATCACACAGTACTAGTAAGGTATACAATGGTAGGATTTAAAGGGAAATTTGATTAAAACATTAAAATGCATATTTTTTATTCCATAGATTCCATACCCATTAATTACTTTTCACTAAGCAACTGGATAAGTTAGCCAAAATAAATATGCTTCTTTTCATTATAGCATTTTTATGAAAGAAAATGTTAGAATCAAAATGTCTAAAAATAATAGGTGATCAGTTACTTTTTTATGATACATTTATACATTAAAATGTTATAAAACCATTTAAAACAAAGCAGAGAATTATTTATTGAAATTGTTAAAAAGTAAAAGTCAGGTTACAAAACAGTTTCTAAGTCATGATATCATTTTGGGAAAAGAATATATTTGCATAGAAAAAAATTTTTAGAAGACTATATATGAAAACATTAAATAGCAATCTTTGCCAAAAGTTGGAAGCACACGTAATCTCTATTTGTTTCTTAATAAGTATTTTATAGTTTTTTAAATTAACATGGATTACTTGTATTATATAGAAGTAATACACGTGTTGCGGGCCAGCCTACACCCGATCAATGAATGCTGATTTGTGAAGAACCAGCCCACACCCATTTCTTGGCACAGTCAGAATGGGTAGGATGACTGCACAGTGGAAGGCGACTTTTGGGCAGTTCTCTCAAGTCTAGCCTGTGGCTTGCATGTTGTGGCTGTAGCAATGCTCATTGACCTGTAAAAACAAAGGTTTCTAACTGCTGGCCAATTCCCCACACATGAAAGGGTTAAGGAGATTAGCCATTAAGCAAGCCAAGCTGCCTCAATGTTAAAAGCAAAGCAGTCTGTTAATTGATGAGAGAGACCTGGGGGAAGTCATTACTAAAAATATTTTAAACCATTCTCTCTGAAATTCCAAAATGTATTGCTCTTCTTTAGACCAGAGATAATAGGAAAAGAGAAGATAAATAGAAAGTTTTAGCTAAAAATAATAGGCTAAAAGATTTTAGTAAAAAGTTAAACATAGAGAATAGATTTATACCTCAGGAAGATGCAGATAAGGCCATCTGGCGCCTGGGAAAACGGCTTGACCACCTAAAGTCAGTGATCTGTTTACTCCCTAGGATCGGCTAATGGATAGGAATGCCTCAGCCTGCGTTCCGACATCTTCCACAGATATCTAGTAAGGACGAATCTCTCAAGGATCTTTAAAATATATATCCAACCATTAATTAGTGCATAAAGGTTGTAGTTTATGCCTGATACTGTTATTTGATTGATAACTCCTTATCAGAATACCCATTTGTTTAACATGAATAGAATTTATAGTCTTTTTTAATTGCTCTGTGTGTTAGCCTTGATGAATTATAACTTGCATCTGTGAAAATTACATCTGTTTTTCCTCACACTGGCTGTAAAAGCCCCTTCTATAAAATAAAGATAATTTCCTTGGTCCGTTGTCAGTGTGGGCCCAGGGACCTGGGAGTAAGCTGGGTCTCTGTGGCTTGCACTATCCTCCAGCACTCCATTGAAGAAGA
Source organism: Micronycteris hirsuta (assembly GCA_004026765.1). NCBI lineage: Eukaryota > Metazoa > Chordata > Mammalia > Chiroptera > Phyllostomidae > Micronycteris > Micronycteris hirsuta. The sequence goes on from PVJI01002012.1 coordinate 135,083, forward strand.
GGGTGTTCGGATTTCCTTCATTTCTCGCCTTGCCATCCCCCTTCAGGATTTCTGAGAGTTGCAGAGAATGGTCCTCTGCATACACGGGTTTATAATTGTTTTGTAATCTCTTAAACTAACCTAGGTTGGAGCACATCAAGGGCAAAAGTATAATAATAATGGATTTAACAACCTTCTAAATTTACATTTTAACATTTAAAACTCACATTTATTTGTGTGTACAGTGTCCTTTGTTGCAAAACATTGTTTAAAAATAAAGCCACTAAGGGGTACAAACTTCCAGTTATAACACTAAGTTCTGGGGATCTAATGCACAGCATGATGATTATAGTTAATACTGTATTATATACTTGAAAGTTGTAAAGAGAGTAAACCTTACATGTTATCACCACACACACACTAAAAGAAATGATAATTATGTGAGGTAGTGGAGGAGGTAATGAAAGCTGTGGGGGTCATCACTTTGCAATATACAAGTGTCAAATCAACACACTGAACACCCTAAACATATACAATGGTATATGTCAATTATATCTCAAAGCTGGAAAAGATAAAGGAAAATAAAACTACAGCTGGAGAGAGACAAAGAATCCAATTCTAAATAAGTATTAGATTTCAGTAGTCATTATTACCCACCTTGATGTAGATAAACGACAAGATCATCTTTTCTGTTGAAAGACCTGTAACTATTCTTACAAAAGTAGAAAGCAACTCTTAGAACTTCACAATTTTAAATATGCAAAGTCAGCACCGTGCCAACACTCATGAACAAAGCTTGCCAAGAGAAAAAAATGTTTGAATGAGTAAACTAAAAACAGAAGGTGGTGGCACTGAATAAAAAACTCTAGATGTGATGGTTGCCCCTAAGTAGCTGATGAGAGTTTTCTTCGTAAATACTCTTTGATGCTCTGCCAGTCTTTACAGGAAGCCCCTACACCATGCCCTCACCCCAACAGTGGTCAGAACAGAGCATTTATCACACCATGTTTACTACTTATGTACATGCATTTCTTCTATGGCCTGCATGTAGGGTTTGTGAAGACACCATGTGTCATGTTTTTGTGCTAAATACTCTCTGAGAGCTTTGGTTTTGCTGTCTAGTTTTTCTGTTTTCTGTTTGGGAATTTAAGAGATTGACAAATCATGCTCCCTTGCCGGCATCTTCCCTTCACAATATATTTTTCATTTAAAAAAAAAAAGTAACTTTCAAACAGTATATAGCACAGATCAGTAGGATCCCAATTTCTTTAAAGAGCATAGATAACCCGATTACAAGTATGCCTTGCTCTCCCAAGGTATTCTCAGTTTATGGGATCTTGCACACAAATTCAGATAACAAGGGATTCTATGTTATCCAAAACCTATTTGGTGGTAGCAATTTGGATAGTGAAAAAATTATCAGAAAAGGTACTCAAATCTATGTCTCCTGAGTTCAAATAGAGAAAGTTAATTAAATATTGGATATTATATTTTAATTATAAACAGTCAAGATGAGATTTCAGAAGGTGAGGTAATTTTTACTTTCTTCTATATTCCCTTATGTATTCTAGAAATTTTCTAAATCAAAGTCGAGTGCTTTGTTTTGTTTTAAGTAGTAATTCACATTTTAACATATCTTTCAGGAAATAAAAACATAAGTCAGTATTGATGTGAACTGTGTAATTGACCATCAGATTGTTGCCCAGTCAACATAGAAAGCAACTCACTGTGAGAGGCATCATCTTAATCAAAATAAGCTTTGCAATCATCAGAATAGGAAACATTCTAAGAAATGTGTTTTCTCATTGCCCCCAAACCATTCTGTACAATACTGAATAAAATTAATCATCTTCTTTACTTACTATATTAAGCCAATAACTTTTTGAAGGCAAAAAGAATCTGTAATGAAAGAGGAAGTAATATTATTTTTCTCGTAACAACTATGTTGTTTAATCAGGTCACTGTGAATTCAATAAAAGCAATCTATTTTTGTTCTGTCTGCCTTGTTGAGATCAATTTTTTCCATAGTGAAAGCAATAAAAACCCCACACAAATTTGATGGTCTGAATTAAAATCAATATAATTTATTCCGGAATCCACTTCTATTTTCTTCAATAGATGTACTTCAGGCTTTTGAGAATCCCTGCATGTCCACTGGTGAGAGTGTAAAAATAAAGCTCATCCTAAACACAGCACTGTAAATACAGCAGTAGCAGCAAAAACAATGTGCCATTGATTGTTTATGGTGTTGGGGGCTTTATAAAAGTTGTAGAAATGCAAACGTCTGAGATATGAGTGTGTAACATAAAGGTCAGATGGAACATTTGCACAAAAATACATCATTTAGCACTTGGACAGATCATCAAAATTATGACCCCTCAATGCTGCATTGTCACTCTTCCTACCCAAAGGCCAGGCTTCTTTCTCAACTTCCTTGAATTTTGACTAGCCTTATAACTTTCTTTCACCAACAGAATTTGGCAAAAGTGACTGTGTGAGTGTTCCAAAGCTTAGGCCTAAAGAAGCTTTACCACTTCTGCTCACCCCATTTTCAGCCCTGAGACCACCATGCATGAAAACATGAAAGAATATGACATGAAAAATATGTGGAGAGGCCTACCCACAACCCACCCTGCTACCACAGCCAGCACCCCAGACCACAAAGCAGAACTACTTGACCACCAAGGACATCCAGACAAAGAATGCAAGTGGGTTTGGTATTAGCTACTTAGTTTGGGAGTAGTTCCTTATGCATCAATAAGTAAAGTCCTGCTTCATCTAACTATTCATCCAACAACTAGTTCTGGAGTATAAACTGTGTGCCGGTTGCGAGCACTGGAAAAACAGAGGTGAGCATTAACAACAGTCCCTTTTTTTATGGAGTCTCTATTCTAGTGTTTAAATGTAGGGAAGGAGAAGACCAGCTATTGAAAAATGATGAAGTAAATAATCATTTCACATACAAAGAGGTGAGTGCTGGATAAAAACAAAGCAGGAGAAACAGGTGGAGCATGAGTAAGGTGGGCAGGGCCAGGGAGAAGACCTTCACAAAGACTTCTCTGTATGGGTGACATTTAATCAGAGACCTGAATGTTGAGAAGAAAGAAAAGAGGGGAAAATGTGAGGGAACAGCCTTTTACCAATAAACGTAAGACTGTGATGTGGAATCAGGCTGCCATGGGTGCGTGGTATCAGGTCAGAGGCAGGAGGGTAATAAACTTGGGGCAGATGGCTGAAGTGGACGTCCAAGAAGCAGGTTCTGAAAAGGTGGTGTCGGCCCTTGTACACCCTAATCAGAAGGTCTGTTATATGTCAAGTGGTGAGCATTTTCTTCCCTTTTAACATTCAGTTATTCAGACACACAAAAAAACCCTTGCTGTAAATAATTCAAGTGATGCAGCAATAAACCCTTTCCTGTGCCCCCAATAAAACCAGCCTGCTGTTATGGCCATTTTGACCCTTAGTTCAAAAATAAAATTAGCATCATTGTGAGCTTTGGGAGCTATCTGTTGCCTGGATTCAAATCTGATAAGCAAAAATTTACGACTGGAAGTATTGTCTTCAAAGAGCTTGTTTCACCCCAGAAATCCCTGATACTAAAGGGAAATGAATTAGAATTTGGGTCCAATGATTGGGAGTTTGGAAAGCCTGCATTGTGAGAACAGCTCTGCAACTGAGGATGCTACCACTAGTCAGAAATCCAGAGGGAAACTGGGCCAAACCTGCTGCTCCTCACATTGTGCACCTAAGGCAGGGGCTGATTATATAGCTAATAAAGCACCAGACTGAATCTCTAAGTTTTTCTTATCAAAAGTAATTATAAATTGCGTTTCCTAAAACAATACTTAAAGAGGCAAGATCTGAATGTTGTCGGAGCAAATCAAAAGATGATGCAGAACTTAACGGACCACTAAAACAAGTGTGTCCAAGTTCTTTCTGGATCTGCCAGCAGCAACGACTGTCTGCCCGAGCTTTGCTGGGCAAGTGGAACTACTGTGTACAGATGATTCATCATGGAATCTGGCTGTAAGTCTCTGGCTCCAGGTGAGCCTGTCATGTACATGTCAACAGTATGACTCTATTAATAAAGATAACCTACCTTGGAAAAGAGCAGGGATGCAGTATCTCACCTGGGTTGAGACTGGCCCATTTCTAGGAAGAAAAGAGGATGTAAGGAAACTGAAAAATGTTGGTAGGTCTTCAAAAAATTGCAGTTATAAAGATGATGAACTATGCTGTGTGTGGGTCACTAGGGCAACCATAACCAAGTACCACAGACTGGCTGGCGTAAGCAACAGCAATTTATTGTCTCACAGTTCCGGAGACTGCACATCCAAGTCAAGGTGACAACAAGGTGACCTCCCTCTTGAGGACAGTGACAGAGAATCAGCTCTATGCCTCTCTTCTGGTAACTGCCTGGCATACTGGGCATTCCCAGGTTTGTAAAAGCATCACCCAGTTTCTGCCTTCCTCTTAAGATGGTGTTCCCCTACATGGATGTCTGTCTCTAATTTTCCCCTTTTTTAAGTATATTTTATAGATGATGCTATTACAGTTGTACCATTTTTTTCCTCCCCTTTCTTCACCTCTGCCCTGCACCCCCCTCCCACCAGCATCCCCCTGCTTAGTTCATGTCCATGTGTTGTACATACAAGTTCTTTGGTTTCTTCACTTCCAGTATTATTCTTAACATCCCCCCTGTCTATTTTACCTACCAATTATGCTTCTTATTCCCTGTGACTTCTCCCCCATTATCACCCCACCCCCTTCCTGCTGATAACCCTCCATGTGATCTCCATTTCTGATTCTGTTCCTGTTCAAGTTGTTTGCTTAGTTTTTGTTTTTTTTAGGTTCAGTTGTTGATAGTTGTGAGTTTGTTGTCATTTTACTGTTCATTGTCTTGATCTCCTTGTTTTTCTTAGATAAGTCCCTTTAACATTGCATATAATAAGGACTTGGTGATAATGAACTCTTTTAATTGACCTTATCTGGGAACCACTTTATCTGCCCTTCCATTCTAAATTATAGCTTTTCTGGATAGAATAATCTTAGATGTAGGTCTGCTTATAATGACTATGAATACTTTCCAGCCCCTTCTTGCTGACAAGGTTTCTTTTGAGAAATCAGTTGACAGTCTTATGGGAACTCCTTTGGAGGTAACTGTCTCCCTTTCTCTTTTTTTTTTTTTGAATTTTTTTTTAATCATAATTGCTTTTAATTCTAAGTGAAAATTTGAATTACAACAGTAGCCATTAAAAAGAAGGCTGGGTGGTGATGAACTTCTTGCACTTGACCTTATCTAAGAAGCACTTTATCTGCCCTTCCATTCTAAATGAAAACTTTGCTGGATAGAGTATTCTTGGATGTAGGTCCTTGCCTTTCATGACTTGATAAACTTCTCTCCAGCCCCTTCTTGCCTGTAAGGTCTCTTTTGAGAAATCAGCTGACAGTCTTATGGGAATTCCTTTGTAGGTAACTGTCTCCTTTTCTCTTGCTGCTTTTAAGATTCTCTCCTTATCTTTAATCTTGGGTAATGTAATTATGATGTGCCTTGCTGTGTGCCTTCTTGGGTCCAATTTCTTTGGGACTCTCTGGGCTTCCTCAACTTCCTGGAAGTCTATTTCCTTCACCAGACTGCAGAAGTTTTCCTTCATTATTTTTTCAAATAAGTGTTCAATTTCTTGCTCTTCCTCTTCTCCTTCTGGCACCCCTATGATTCAAATGTTGGAATGTTTAAACTTGTCCTAGAAGTTCCTAAGCCTCTCCTCATTTTTTTGAATTCTCATTTCTTCATTCTGTTCTGGTTGAATGTTTATTTCTTCCTTCTTGTCCAAATTGCTGATTTGAGTCCTGTTTTACTTCTCTTCATTGTTGGTTTTCTGTATATTTTCTTTTATTTCACTTTGTGTAGCCTTCACTTCTTCCTCTATTTTGTGTCTGTACTCAACCAATTCTGTGAGCATTCTGATTACCAGTGTTTTGAACTCTGCATCCAATGAGTTGCCTATCTCCTTGTCACTTAGTTTTTTTCTGGAGTTTTGCTTTGTTTTTTTTTTTCATTTGGGCCATATTTCTTTGTCTTGGCATACCTGTTATGTTGTAAGGGGCAGAGCCTTAGGTATTCATCAGGGAGGGGCAACCCACATCACTGCGTTGTGGCACTGTATGTGGGGAAGGGGTCAGAGAAGGAACAATGCTGCTTGCTCACCTCTCACTCCTTTCACTACCCACAAGCAAATTGGGCCTTTCTGGTGCTGATTCCCAGATGGGTGGGTTTGTGTACATTCCAGGGCCCCATGGTCTCTCCAAAATCTCCCCTGTGAGGCTAGCAGTTTCTCCTGCTACTGCAACTCCCACAGGTTTTTATAGCCAGAGGTTCTGAGGCTTTATTTTGCCCATGCTGGAACCCTGGGTTGCATAGTCTGTCTTATTCCCCAGTTGTTCCTCCAGGTTTATCCACACATGATTGTTGGACTGCCTGGTCTGCCACCTTGCTGTGCATCTTCTCTGCCCTGACTGCCAGTCTCCATCCCTCCTACCAATCTAGATGAATGTTTCTTCTTTAACTCCTTGGTTGTTGGATTTCTATACAGTTCCGTTTTCTGGCTATTCTGATTGTTTTTTGTTTTAAATTTATTGTTGTCTTTGTTTTAGTTGTGTGAGGAAGCAAAGCATATCTACCTACACTTCCATCTTGACTGGAAGTCCAATTTCCCCCTTTTTATAAGACACCAGTCATATTGGATTAGAGTCCATTGTAATGATCTCATTTTAACTCCATTAACTCTCTGAAGACCATCTCTCTAAGTAAGGTCATGTTCTGAGGTACTGCCAATTAGGATGTCAACATATGAATTTGGGGAGTGGGCAGTTGGGGACACACTTCATCCCATAATAGTGACATATCAAAAGGGTTGGGAATCACTTAGTATTCACAATCTTGGCTGTGCCTCACAATCTCCTAAGGAGATTTGAAGAGCAGCTGTGTTCAGATGCCACTCTCACTAATTTTGATTGAATTAGTTTTGGTTAGGGCTCAGGCATGAGGAAGTTAAAGCATCTTCTGTGCTTTCAAAGTACAGCCAGGATTGGAAAAACACTAATTCACTATAATGTTTAAGAGTAGGGTGTATTCTTATTCAGAAGAGAAACTATTAAATAGAGCACTTATTTTGAGGATCATAAGGAAAGAGACTACTTGCACTGATCACCAACATATATATCCTTTGGACTTAACAGTGTCTGGCCTGCTGTGGTGGTCCCAGAAATATTAATGTAAGAATGCACAGATGAATAAATTCAAGTCAAGTCAGATTCACCAAGTATCTACTATGCACGTTAAGCATTACATTGAACACTGAATAAATGTAAATATTTTTGAGTAAATGAAGGCATGAGATCATAGCCAACATTCCCTCTGGTCCTCCTATATAATATGTGATGGGGTGTTAGAATGTAAAATTTAGCATTTTAGCGTACTGGAACTAGAATATTTATTTATTTATTTATAACTTTTTTTGTGCAGAAAGCTCCACAGTGTACACTTAGCCCAGCTTGGTAGCCAGTTCCTTAGCCTTGGCCTTTCTTAGCTTGGCAATTTGAGCCACTAACTTTGGACCCAGGACATTGGTGGTGGATCTCATCACATCTGTTGCGGTAATTGGTCTGGATAGCTTCCACCAGCTTAGCCAGAGCTCCTTTGTCTTCTGAGTTAACCTGTGTAAAGGTGATGGTGGCGCAGGTCTTCATATAGACTAGAGGCCCCATCCTGGCCTTCCCCTTGATGATGCAGTAGGGAACCCCTGTCTTTCAGCACAGGATAGGCAGGAAGACAACCAGCTCCATAGGATCCTTATTTTGTGCCATCACTACCAGCTGGGGTTTCTTATTCTCCACCAGGGTAGTGACAGTGTTAACCCCTGCTTGAAGGACAGGTGGCCTCTTGGCAGGGACATCCCCTTTGCCAACAGCTTTTTTCTCAGCCCGGGCCAGCAATCTCTCCTTCTTCCATTGGTTTGTCTCTGGTTGGTACTCATGGGCCAGCTTGAGCAACTGTGTAGCTGTTGGATGGTCCAAGGCCTGGGTGAACTGGTTAATGGCAGGAAGCACTTTCAGACACTTACAGAGAATAGCCTTTTGCCTCTGCAGCCAAATGTAGCAGGGACATTTGAAAAAGCGGGTGAGAGTCCCTTTTGAGCTGGATGTCCTGTCTGATGCCAAAATTCTTGGACTTTTGCTCCAACAGGGAGTTCACCAACTTCTTGGCCTCTTGCTTCATCATGATGACAGGGACCAGCGCAACCTTCTTCCCCTTGGTCTTCCTTCCCTTCGGCATCTTGGGCAGAGGGAGGAGAAAGCTAAAATATTTATTTTAAATCACCTAAACAGCCTGATTTTTACCTATAAATTATTTATATATTTATTTATTATTTATATGTTTATTTGTAATGACTCATATAACTAGACCATATGGCCATCCTCTCTCACTAAGCACACAGACACTATGTAATAGCTGACAGAGTCTTTGTTGACACATTTCAGCATTCCTTCAGAATGTTTACAAGTTACCATTCATTTATAGGAGGGAAAGTGATGACAGAACACACACACAAAGTCCTTGTAAGAACTGCCTACATTCAAAATAATACCACTCAGATGCTACTGCCCATGGAGCAGCACAACTAAGATGCAGACATCAGGATTTATCCTTCACAAAGCTAGTCAGAGATTGACTAGAATAAGATTAGCAACCACCTGTTGATCTGGTCAGTTTGGTAACTAGGATAGGTGGTTCTAACCCAGTGAAAAAGCTGCTTTGGCTTCTGTTTTGTTTTTTAATAGCTTTAGGGGATTGTGGAAAACTTTGATCAGTTGTTTGTTTACCCATCTATCCAACTGCGTCTGTATATACCATATGCAGCAGTGGAAGTTACAAAAAGGGGCTCTGCTGGATAAATAAATTACCAAATAGATGCCCCTCTGGTTAAGGCTGCCAATGCCAGGGTACACAGCATGTAGGCTGAATCATAGTGCACTGCCTCTTAGGTAGTTGTCTTTGTGTAGGGTGCTGATCACCACAGAAAGAAACCCTCCATGCAATAAACATCTGTGAAGTATCTATTATGTGCCAGGACTGTACCAGGCTCTGGAGGTAAAAAAATGACTGAGGTGTAGTCCTGTTTCTCATGAAGTTCATAGTCCACTTGGATAGACACAACCAGAAGAATAATTGCAAGACAGTGTAAACAGTGAAAGCAAGAGTAACCTGTGGAATACAGCCAGACCTCATGGAGGAGGGACTATTAGAAATGGGTTATAGAGCATGTGTAGAACTTTATCACATAGCAAAAACAAACAAGCAAACAACAACAACACAGAAAAACAAAGACAGAGAATGAATAGTAAGTGCCAAAGTGCAATCACAGTAAGATATGGTCAGTGAAAAGCAAACCACCCTGTGGAGCCAGAAAGAAGAATTAGTACAATGGAAATAGCTAGAAAAGGAGCCTGAAAATGTCACTGGCTGGATAATAGATAAAGATTGATCAATTCACCTAAGACAGAGGATAAGATTTTGGAAACCAAGATAATGGTAGGAAGCAAGGAGGCTCAAGCAAACTGGAGGAAGAGGTACTTATCCCTGTTTATCTGTGAACACAGGGAATTCCCAGTATCATATGGCTTTTGATCTTTAAGCCTTATCTCAATAGGTCACTTCTGTGAATAACTTAGCTTATCATATGAATACATTTTCAAATGTCTCATTGTATTTCATTTAAACTTTGTTTTCACTAATAAGAAACTGAGGCAGCAACACAGATTAGTCAAGCCATTTTAGTTTTGATTTTTAAATCCAAGGTACAGGAGAATGTTCCAGTATTCTCTCTTTCAAATAAACTAAAACCATGTGGTTTTGAAACCAGAAAGGACACCGGTGTTTGAGCTGTCTGTCACTACCAAATTCAATAAGCAATAACAGCAATTGAATCTTTATGGGCGCTTTATTCAGATGGCCAGTGATCTGAGAAGAAGGCGGGTTCACACCCAAAAGAACCATCTCACATTTTCTTTCCAGGCCATTGTTTTATAGCAGGGAATAAACAACAGTGTGGTGATGGGTTTTGAAGTTCAGGGAGGATTAGGTAAAAGAAACTGCAACATTCTTGTTCTGGGCAGTTAGCTGTTCCCAGGGGCGGGTGGTTGTCTGCTGCTCCCTGGAAGAAAATGGCCCAGATGCCTCCACTTGTCCCTAGGCGGTAATTTTTAGCAGTGCCCCAGGAGGTCAGCAGTTTTTCCAGGAGCCAGGATGGGCCATATCTATCTGTGGTTTCTGAAACAAAAGCTTTAACATGTACATTACTTGCTAGGCTTATAACTATTTACCTTCAACTAAAATTTCCCAACTCAAACTTTTTTAGTAATGCTGACATATGCCCCCTTCAAGTCTCTGTTTTATGACCATTTTTCCCCTCCCTGTTTAATCTCTGCACAGCAGTAAGAGGTAGTAATTATTAACAAACCCAGTTTATGGCCAGTATTGATTTGATATTACACGGTAGCATAACAGTTTGTGACTGCCCAGTTTGCATGAAATTCCAAATTTGATGGCGTTTTCGTAAGGCTATCAGTCTACATCCTTGTCCTTTTCTCAGTTACTTATATTTGCCTAATGCCTTGAGGCTCTGTAATTTTCTACTCAGCTAAAATAGCATAAAATCTAATTTAAAAAATCCAGTGGAGTTCAACTATAGATTATTCTGTGTTATATTCAAAGACTAGAGGTTTGGGAATTGATCATATCAGCAACATTTGTTCTAATTGCATTAGGTTATTTGATAATGTTCTAACATACAATTTTTGCAGAGTGTTGCTTTGAAAAGATAATTCTTCAGAATGAATGGAAGCATCAGACACTGAACAGGAAAGGAAACTGTCAGACTAGAAGTAAGTCAGTTACACATGGGGCCAAATTAAGTGTCTTGTCAGACTATACAACTGGCATATATCACTGTAACTGCGTGGATTAGGAGACATTGAGCATTAAATCATTTTTTACCATAATTTTGCCTTGCTATTTAAGAATATTTTTACAATATTTTTTGAAATTGATAGGGGACTCAGGAGTTGGAAAACTTTAGTTTAACTTAAATAGTTATAAGCCTAGTAAGTAATGCATATGTTAAAGCTTTTGTTTCAGAAACTACAGATAAGGCCCATCCTGGCTCCTAGGAGAGACAGCCGACCTCCTGGGGCACTGCTAAAGACAACCGCCTGGAGACAAGTGGAGGCATCCAGGCCATTGCGCTCCAGGGAGCAGCAGACAACCACCCACCCCTGGGAACAGCTAACTGCCCAAGACAAGAATACTGCAGTTTCTTTCACCAAATTCTCCCTGGATTTCAAAACCCCTCACTGGATCTTGTTTATTCCCTGCTATAAAAAGCTTGGCCTGGAAAGAAAATGTAAGGTGGTATTTTTAGGGTGCGAACCCAGCATCTTCTCAGATCTCCCGCCATCTGAATAAAGCACATACAGAGATTCAATCCCTGTCTCTGCTTATTGGGTTTAGCAAGTGACAGGCAGCACAAGCTCCCGTGTCTTTTCTGCTTTCAAAATCCTTGAGGTTAAGCCCGGCTGGTGTAGCTCGGTGGATTGGGCGCGGGCTGGGAGCTGGAGGGTCCCGGTTCGATTCCCAGTTGGGGCACATGCCTGGGTTGCAGGCCAGGTCCCCAGTGAGGGCCATGTGGGAGGCAACCATACATTGCTCTTTCTCCCTCCCTTCTCCTCTCTCTGAAAATAAATAAATAAAATATTTAAAAAAAAAAAAGAAGAACTGAAAATTAAAAAAAATCCTTGAGGTTAAATTAAACAGGGTTCACCCTTGCATCTCCAGCACTTAATCCATGAGCAGTACATACTAGGTATTCAAAACCTATTTAACAAATGAATAATGATGACTTCTTCATATATACCAAACCCTATCAAAAATGTTTCATGTGAATTTTCTTATAATAACACCATGAAGTCATTTCCATTTTTTATTTTGTAGATGTTAAAAAGAGGCTTAGAAAGATCTCACAGCTAGTTAAGTATAAAGAATGGGTCTTCATAGTTCTAAGCTCCCCATTCTTAATTGCTATGTTACACTAGATGTGGGCAAAAAAATTTAAGTAAATACTGACTAGTGTATATGAATCTCCATTTGTACAGTGCAACCAGTGTCAACATGACCCTGGAAAAATGCTCTATGTGACTCTCTTCTACTCATACTCACACTTCTGACGCCAGATGTGTGAGGGTTCCGCCTCACCAAACAATTCTCTGTGACATGAGCTGGGTGTCCTACAATTCAACTGAATTCTGATACTAACTGATGTTAGTGTAGACCCCACAAGTTAACGGTTCAGTCTCACAAGACCACCACCCACTTCAGAGGCTGGTCTTAAGTTCTAGGTTGTCACCTATATTTCTAACCAACTGACTATGAATGGGAGGTCCCCATGACCCCCTTCTTGAATTTAATTATTTGTTAGAACTCACAGAATTCAGGGAAATACTTATAGTTACTGGTTTTTCATAAAACAAGAAATATGATAAAGGATACAGATGGACAACCACATGAAGAGATGCATAGAGGGAGATCCAGATGGACCCTGAGCCCAGTAGCATCCATCCCCATAGAGAGGGGCTGTGTCACCCCCCAGCATGTGGATGTGTTCACCAACCTGGCAGTTCTTTGAATCCTCTACTATTATGTGTGTGTGGGGGGGCCTCCCACAGAGCCCCCACCCATGCACCATGGATGAGAATAAGTCTACCAAGACATGATCTGCTTGGGGAGGAAAGGTGGCTGATCTTTCAAAGGAGAACGGCCAGGAGCCTGTTTCTCAACAGGCTTTTATTGGGTTTAATTTGCACAGGAATACAAGGCGTATGCATAAAGCTCATCAATCACTGTCAGGCAGCAATGATCAAACAATAGATAACATTTAAAGAACCATGAGGACTTATTTTGAGTCAGGGCCACATTGCTAAAGGGCCATAAAACTTTGGAGAAACAAATTCATTTTATGCTTGGACCCTTATCATTTAAATTGAGGGCACTAGCAAAGTAGGTTTCATAGGATTTTTTAGGCCTGATTGCCCCCAGGGAACCCACCCTTTCCAGCACAGGGCCACACCCACCTCCTGCATTCTTTCAGACTTAAGGCAGGCATGGAAAGTAAGGCAGCCAAGAGATTAGGAGACTTCTTGCAGACAGAATGAGGACCCAGGCTATGTCAAAGCCAAGGGTTGAGGGTCCATCACCCCCTTTTTCTATAGGCCCCCAAGTCCTTCCCTGAGGGCCCCTTTGAGACCGTGCCTGTCTTTGGTCGTCCCTCCTTTGAGGAATCTTACCCATCATTGGCTAACCAGTCATCTGCTCAGGGCCAAGCAGGGTGAAGTAAAGGGGGCAGAGGCGGCGCCCCTGCCAGGGAGATAAGCTTTGTCTCCTTAGTGGCTTATGGTCTCAAGGTCTTTTTACTCAGCCTTAGCCATGAGGGGTTACAGTTTCTGAAACCAGGCAGGGCGGTTCCCAACACTATTGGGATTTGTATGGAGACTTCATCCTTTAGCCATGATTGACTCAATTTCTAGCCTCTCTCCCTTTCCCAGAAGATAGGAATGAGGCTGACATTTCGAAGTTTTCATCATGCATTGTCTCTTTTTGGCAACCCCCATCCTGAAGCCATCACCTCATTGGAACAAAAGACAATCCTATCATCCAGGATATTCCAAGGATTTTAGGAGGTCTGTGCCAGGAACTCAGGACAGATGCCTATATACAGGATGTGGCAAAGGTAGGTTTACAGTTTGAGTATATTAAACTCAGAGTTCATTCTGGTATTATTTATTAATTATTGTATTATTTTCCATGTAAACAATAGTGAACCTATTTTTATCCCACCCTGTGTATATTTTTCTATTATTTCACAGAGCCATATGCCTCATAATCAGGCTGTGATGCAATGCAGCAGGTGGAAGTACAGCTATGGAACAAAACCAAATTTGAGTCTGAATCATGCTAAATGGTTGCCATTATTCAAGAAATCATCAGGAAATTGTGTAATTCTTAATTGTCTCATTCACTTTTCCTGTTGAAGACAAGAGAAATTTACCAATCCACTCAGGCAAGGATAAATCAGGTGAAATTATGGATTTTTTTTCTCCAAATATCTTATGTTAAATAATCTTGGAAAAACATTATTTTGAGTTAGTTTTCCAGAAAATAAGCAGGTACCTAAGACAAATACAGAGTTATATTTAATTATCAAAATACAATTTATTTATTCTTTCTTAGGAACCAAACTTCTGGAAGGCAAGAACATGACCTATGTAGTAACAAGTTTTCCATATCAGGTCAGGAATAGAGAGAAGAAATAAAATGGAGTCACTATAGTGAAGCTGCTAAATTATTAAAATCAAGTAGGTGTGAGGAAACAATTCTATTTTTGTTTTAACTAGCCTGGGAAATTAAACTTTTGACCTTCCTAGTGCTGCATCAATGCCTAGATATACATCAGACCTCCAGACAACTCTCTGGTTACTTCCTGAAAGACCAAGGAAAGACTGCCCATGTATACAGGCCTTCTGACATCCGTTATTCAGATCTCTGATTATCTAGAGGATTACCATTGTGGACCAATCCAGAGACTATTAAGAATGTAGGACTTATTCTTCTCAAGAATGTACTTTTTACTGTAAGAATTCATATTTTACTCTCTTCTTCAGAATGCTTAGTTGTGGTTTGCAAACCCTAAGACCTTTGAATAAATTTTTATCATTTATTTCTAGCAAATCCTCCAGACTTTTTGAGTTTGTTGAACATATATAGGATATAATAATATACAATTATCAGGAATTCTAGAACTCCTTCCTAAGAACACAAAGAACCCCACCAGTTGATAACTTGATCTAAAACATTAAGCTGAGTAATGAAGAAGATTCCTAACCTTGAAAACAATCAGGTCTGACCTTAAATGACCCTGGTTCTGCCATTTCCTAGCTGCGTGCCTCAGTTTTCTCAATAGCTCCATTGTAAACTCCATGCATGTGACAATCACATTGGTCATAGTCACTGCTGCACCTAAAAAGAGTAATAAGTAATAACAATAATAGAAAACAGTTTTGATTATCTTCCATCTGCCAGAGACTGAGCCTGATACACAAATAAGTACTTACCTCATTGCTAATCTGTATTATTATTATGCCCAGTTTATAAATGGGCAAATTTAAGTTTAGAGCTGAAATAACTTAAATAAGGTCACACAGATAGGAAGTGATTAAACTGGGCATTGAACTCAAGCTATCAAATGTGCAAACTAATCTTCAATTTAAAAAGGTAGGGTGGGGAGGAGAAGGAAAGAGAGAAGGAATAAGAAACAATAGGATGAAAAAAAGGTGAGGCGAGGGGAGGTAAGGAAGCAAGGAGATAGGATCAAAGAGAAAAAAGAAAGAGAAAATAAAAGTAAAAAAAAAAACAAACAAAACAAAAGGAAAGGAAAAGAAGACAGGAACCATCCCAAGGTTTTGATGAGGTCTAAATGTAATATAGTTATAAAAGTGCTTTTGAGATACATAAAGCGAGTTAAATGTGCCAGGTGCTATCACCTAACAGTATTGATATATATCAGTAAGCACTGGGAATTAAAAGTTAATATCAGTGGAGGAATCAGCTGTAAAAGTGGCACTATAAAGCAAAGCAAATTAAAAAGAATGAGTTGGCTGTTTATTTGCTGAAATTATAGGTAAAATGCATTCTCCTAACCCAGTCAGTAACACAGCTGTTGAAAGTACAGGATGAATGTGTTCTAATGGGAAAATGCTTCTCCCCGCAGCCTACTTATGGCACAAAAATGACAGCACAGTGTACCTGGCATCAATTCATTGACATTAAACAGATTTAAGCAATCTGATTTCCCCAATAGCCAATGAAAGCAGTTATTCTGTCAGTTTACCAGGCAGTTCATTCAACATAGGACCCCAAAGATAGCACTCCTGTTTCCTCCCTACCATTCCCAACAAAAAAAAGAAACAATCAAGTTTCAGAGTCACTTGGAGACACAGTAGGTGGCTACAGGTGAGTAAATATAAAAGGTGCAGCAGAAGTAAGTTTACAATTGTTCCTATAGAAAATAATAAAATAATTAATAAATAATACAAGAATAAACTGTGTTTTGCATACTCACAGCTGTAAACCTACTTTTGCCCCGCCCTGTATTTCACACAAAATGATTTACCATCTACAGAGAAAATGGACTATTTGGCAAAAGTAAGTGCTAAAAAGAAAGGCAGTCTGTACAAGTTACATGGGCAGCAGGTTTTGTGTGCTAAGATTCCAGAAGGGATCCTGAAACAGTGGGCAGATTCACCAATATGCTTTAAGTGCCTTGGGAGAAAGGATCTGAAAACTCCTTTTGTGCTTTTTAAAACACAGCTTAAAAGCTCCTTCATCAGGAAAGCTTTTTTGCACCTTCATCTGCAGTCAATGTACGCTCTGTATATACTCTAGAAACACTATGTTCTTCTACCTCACGGCCCTTGTAATAATTTTAACTTTTTAAATTTTTGTTAGAACAAATTTTAAAATACTCAAGAATATTCTCAACACTCACATGCAACAATCATCATAATTTTATTACATTTGCTTCATCTACCTCTTTCTTCTTCTATTGGGTGAAATATTTAAACAAAACCCAGGCATCATGTCATTTCATCTCTACATACTTCAATACGCAAGTCTTTAAAATGATCAGTTTCTTTTATAACTAGAGTCTCAGCCTGGGTTCCCCCAAAACACAGAGCCTGAAACAAGGGCTTGCATGCATGTCTATTCTGGGAAGTGACCCTAAGGAAGAATGGGGCGGCGAAGAGTAAAACAGGGAAGGAGAGAAAGCCTAGCCAAGGATGCATTATCAGAGGGTCAGCCCTGTAGTCACTTGGGGTTTGATTTTGTTGAGAATCCTCTGTGGAGCTACAGAATTTGATTCAAACTGTGTATTGAGTGACCCGAATTGAGAGTATTATCCACTGGTTCCCACACTGTGGTCAGGGATGCTCCATGAGGTGAGACTGAACTCTCTCACTCTCTAAGCTTGCAGTCGGATGCTTCGGAATGATACAGAATGGCTGAAAAAGTCCCACGGGTGTCCTGTAGGAGACAACTGAGCAGCCCAGACAGAAAGTGAGATACCAGTGGTGCAGTTAGGGGAGGTGCCTTCGGGTTTTACCTGCACAACTTTGGGTACAACAGCAATCACTGGTATTAACGCTGGACGGAGGAATTGGATCCAGGACACAGAGGTGCCTGACACAACTTTGATGCCATAGCCACAGGTAAGCAAATTCATTCTAGTGCTTTGGATCATTCAATACTCATTCCAAAATCAATTCCTTCAACTGTCCAAATATGTCTTTTTAGAGATGCTTTAGTCTAATTAGGATCCAAAAAAGGGCTACACATTAAGTTCTTAATTTATTACAGTTGTTACTGCTTTAAATCTTTTTTACTTCAGAACAGTCCTCCTTCACATTTTAAAATGTCATTGATTTATATGAAAATCATGTCAGTTTTTCCACATTTTGGTGTTGCCTCATCATTTCACTTCTTTCAATATCCCCAATATTTCCCACAAATGATTATAAGCTCTACAGGCTTTATTAAACTCAGATACAGTTTTTATGGCAGAAAACATTGTTAGTGATATCATATGCTTTGTAGCACATCCCATTAGAAGATATGTGTGGCAGAATGAATGGTGGCCCACCGAAAAGATAGGTCCACATCTAATCCCTGGAACCTATGAGTATTACCTTATATGGCAAGAAACATGATTAATTAAAAAATTTTAAGAAAACTTATCCTAAATTATCCAGGTGGACTCTAAAGGCAATTATTCGTGTTCAATGAGACAGAGATAGAAAGTTTGGGGATGGTCCCACAGAGGCTACGTGAAGACGGAGGCAGAGACTGGAGTGATGAGGCCACAAGCCCCGGAACTCCAGAAGAGCAACCAGAAGCTGGAAGAGGTAAAGAATAGATTGCCTCCTAGAGTCCCTGGAGGGAATGCAGCCATGTTGGATTTCAGACTTCTAGCCTCCAGAACTCTGAGACAATCAATTTCAGGTAACAGTAGGGATGTAATGGCCTGACCTCTTCATTGAGAAGTTCCCCTCTGAACTTTCCTTTTAATGGTTCCATTCACTGATGAGTGTGGCCTGCATTAATTATTGTTTTATGATAATATTATTATATAAATGTTGCTTTATATAAATAGATAATACTATGGAGATTTGTGGGTTCTATCATTCCTTTCCCATTATAAGAATTCTTTCATAAAGAACTTTCCCTTTCCAAGTTTTCTCTTTGTCTATCCCATAATGCAGTTCACATAAGAAACACTAATGATAAATACTTAATTCTTTCCTTGTAATTGCTATGTTCCCAAGTAAAGAATTGGACATGATAGTAATTTAATAAGTTTTTAAAGACTTTTTAAAAGAAATTTTAAGTTCACAGCAGAATGGAACAGAAAAAACAGAGATTGCCCCTGTACCCTGAAGTCCCCACGCAAGTACAACCTCTCCCACTATCAATATCCCCCTCCAGAGGGTACATTAATCAAAATCAATGAACCTACACTGACACATCATTGTCACTCAAAGTCCATAGTTTACATTAGGTTCACTTCTGGTATTGTTTATTCTATGGGTTTGGACAAATGCATAATTACATGTACCCACTCTTATAGTATAGTTCCACTATAAAAATCCTCTGTGCCCAACCTACTCATGTCAGTAATTTAAATGCTTGTGTGCCATTCTTTAATATTTTTCTCCCCAACTAGAGTCTAAACCCTGTGGGAGCAGAAAATCTGTCAGCCTTCTTCATTGCCTAATCCATCGGTGCCTGCCACCGGGAAAGAGTACACCTGTGATATTTTTATAAACAAGAACTTCTACTATCCCTGAGGAATCCCAGAGCCCCAAGAGGAATGTGGAGCACCCCCTCCTTCTTTTCACCTTTTTCTTTAATCACAAAGCAGTGAAATTTACTTTACGGGATTTTTCCCCCAAGCCCTAAATCAAGGAAGCAAAATCCTCTCAGGCGATATAAGCAACACTATTTTTTTTTGCATTTCTTTTTTCTTTTAATAATTACTTTATTGTTGTTCAATTACAGTTATTTGCAACGTCTACCCTCCCCTCCTCCCTTCCTCTCCAACCCCACCTCCCTCCACAGCCTCCCTCCACCCCCTTAGTTCTCTCCATGTGTCCTCTACTGTGATTCCTGAAAACCCTCCTCCCCATGGTCCCCTCCCCGCTCCCCACTGGCTATTGTTAGGCTGTTCTTAATTTCAATGTCTCTGGATATGTTTTGCTTGTTTCTGCTTTTGTTGATTGTGATCTACTTAAAGGTGAGATCATATGGTATTTGTCCCTCACCGCCTGGCTTACTTCACTTAGCATAATGCTCTCCAGTTCCATCCATGCTGTTGCAAAGGGTATAAACTCCTTCTTCCTTTCTGCTGCGTAGAATTCCATTGTGTAGATGTACCATAGTTTCTTGATCCATTCATTTGTAGATGGGCACTTAGGTTGTATCCAGCACTCAGCTATTGTGAATTGTGCTGCTATGAACATTGGAGTGCATAGGTTCTTCTGAATTGGTTTTTCAGGATTCTTAGGGTATAATCCCAGTAGTGGAATTGCTGGGTCGAAATGCAGTTCCATTTTCATTTTTCTGAGGAAGTTCCATACTGTTTTCCACAATGGCTGCACCAGTCTGCATTCCCACCAACAGTGCAGTAGGGTTCCCTTTTTTCCACATCCCCTCCAACAGTTATCTGTTGCTTTGTTGATGATGGCCATTCTGACTGGTGTGAGGTGGTATCTCATTGTGGTTTTAATTTGCATCTCTCTGATGACTAATGATGTTGAGCATCTTTTCATATGACTCTGGGCCCTCTGTATGTCCTTTTTCGAGAAGTGTCAGTTCATGTCTTTTGCCCATTTTTTAATTGGGTTTTTTGTCTTCCTGGAGTGGAGTCGTATGAGTTCTTTGTATATTTTGGAGATCAGACCCTTGTCTGGGGTATCATTGGCAAATATGTTTTCCCATACGGTTGGTTCTCTTTTTATTTTAATACTATTTTCTTTAGCCCGACAGAAGCTCTTTATTTTGATAAGGTCCAATTTGTTTATTCTTTCCTTTATGTCCCTAGCTCTAGGGAACATATCATTGAAGATGTTGCTGCGTGGAATGTCTGAGATTTTCCTACTGATGTTTTCCTCTAGAAATTTTATGGTGTCATGACTTACATTTAAGTCTTTTATCCACCTTGAATTTATTTTTGGGTATGGTGTACATTGGTCCTCGAGTTTCATTTTTTTGCAGGTAGCCATCCAGATTTCCCAACACCATTTGAAGAGGCTATTTTTAGTCCATTTTATGCTTCTTCCCACTTTGGCAAAGATTAATTGCCCATAGAGACTTGGGTTTATTTCTGGGCTCTCTATTCTGGTCCACTGGTCTATCTGTCTGTTTTTATGCCAGTACCAAGCTGTTTTGATTACAGTGGCCTTGTAATATAGTTTGATATCAGGAATTGTGATCCCTCCTGCTTTGCTCTTCTTTCTCAAAATTGCAGCTGATATTCGGGGTCATTTATGGTTCCATATAAATTTTGAAGTGTTTGTTCTATATCCGTGAAATATGCCATTGGTACTTTGATAGGGATTACATTGAATCTATAAATTGCTTTGGGGAGTATGGACATTTTGATGATGTTGATTCTTCCAATCCATGAGCATGGTATATGTTTCCATTGGTTTGTGTCTTCCATGATTTCTCTCTTCAGTGTTGTGTAGTTTTGTGAATACAGATCTTTTACCTCCTTGGTGAGGTTTATTCCCAGGTATTTTATTTTTTTTTTTTGTTGCTATATCAAATGGGATTTTTTTCCTGATTTCTGTGTCTGCTGTTTCACTGTTGGTATACAAAAATGCCTTTGATTTCTGGATACTGACTTTATATCCCGCTGTTTTGCCAAATTCAATTATTAGATCGAGTAGCTTTTTGGAGGAGTCTATAGGATTTTCTAAGTATACTATCATGTCGTCTGCAAACAACGACAGTTTTGTTTCCTCTTTTCCAATTTGGATGCCTTTTATTTCCTTTTCTTGTCTGATTGCTGTGGCTAAAACTTCCAATACTATAGAAGTGGTGATAGTGGGCAACCTTGTTGTTCCTGATTTAATGGGAAAGATTTTAGTTTTTGTCCATTGAGTATAATGTTGGCCGTAGGTTTCTCATATATTGCCTTTATTGTGTTGAGGAATGCTCCCTCTATTCCCACTTTGCTAAGTGTTTTTATCATAAATAGATGCTGTACCGTATTGAATACTTTTTCTGCATCTATTGATATGATCATGTGATTTTTGTCTTTGCTTTTGTTTATGTGATGTATTACGTTTATTATTTTGCGAATGTTGTACCATCCTTTCATCCCTGGGATGAAACCCACTTGGTCATGGTGAATGATCTTTTGGATGTATTGCTGGATGTGGTTTGCTAATATTTTGTTAAGGATTTTAGCGTCAAGGTTCATCAGTGATATTGGCCTGAAGTTTTCTTTCTTTGTTGTGTCTTTTTCTGGTTTTGGGATTAGGATGATGCTGGCTTCATAAAAAAAGTTTGGGAGTCTTCCATCATTTTGGATTTTTTGGAATAGTCTGTGAAGGTTAGGGGTTAGTTCTTCCTTAAATGCTTTGTAGAATTCTCCTGTGAAACCATCTGGTCCAGGGCTTTTGTGTGTTGGAAGCTTTTTGATTACTGCTTTAATTTCATCCGCTGTTATTGGTCGGTTCAGGCTTTCTGTTTCTTCCTTATTGAGTTTTGGAAGATTATATTTTTCTAATAATTTGTCCATTTCTCCTAGGTTTTCACATTTCTTGGCATACAGTTCTTCATAGTAGTGTCTTACAATCCTTTGTATTTCTGTGGCATCAGTTGTAATATCTCCTCTTTCATTTCTTTTTTTTAATATGTTTTTTAAACTATATTTTATTGATTATGCTGTTACAGTTGTCCCACTTTCCCCCCCTTCTTCCCCCAACCCCCTTACCCCCCTTTCCCCTCCCTTTAGTTTTGTCAATAGGTCATACACATAAGTCCTTCTGCTCCTGCACTTCCTATACTATTCTAACCTCCCCCTGTCTGTTGTCTACCTACCATTTATGTTACTTGTTCTGTGCCCCATTCCCACCCTCTCCCCCTACCACTCCCCTGTT